>JABTXL010021554.1:9800606-9812434 GCA_025134845.1 Neodon shergylaensis
GGCTGCCCAGGGCACTCTAGAGCTCCTGGAGAGGCGTGTCCTGAGCAGTGGTAGGGCCCTATGGCTGTCCAGAGTGTGGGGATGAACCAGAGCTGGGTGGGGACGACTCAGGTTCCGAGGGAGACATGAGATTGGGTCGAGTCTCAGGGGTTTGTTTTAATCCATGTTAGTGGGGATCCAGTCCCTCCCGTTTTCATGCCTGACCCACTCATACTAGAAAAGCCTACAACTAGAAAGTGCCCAAATGTGTGATGCTCTGGGAAGCCCATAGTCCTATTTTCTGGGGAAAATGTATTTCTAATATTAGAAAATACATGTTGCACACATTTAAATCTTCTGTTCATGTCGTAAAGCTTCTAAGTCCAGCTTTGTGACTGGCGTGCTGTAAACCGTGTCCTTTCACAAAGGGGGGGGGCAACACAGTGAAGGCCCTGTCCTCTACTCACACAGCCCCCTTTCTCCAGAGTGCTCCCAGTGAGCACACACTTTGACTGTGCCCAGCCCAGCGCATGCGTGCTGCCTTGCTACCCTGCTTGGCAGCTTTCTCTTGGTCAGTTCAAGTCTTGAACGTATCTCCTTGTGAGACAGTTGCCAAGTAGATGCGATGATGCCCATGGTGTTTCTCTGCCTACTCCTAGGGGACTTGTTGACACAGCACTGCCCAGTTCTGGCTGAAATTTGCTTCTCTCTCGTCTCTGGTAGATGGCTTCGTGGTGGCAACATGGTTCTGATGGTTTATAGTGTCACCTTGATGAATGTAATGTTGATTTCACATCTCGTGTTGTAAGAATGGCTTTCTCACAATGTTATCATTCTTAAACTCCATGTTTTACTTACAAAACATTAAAATCAGTTTTCAGTGTTGCACAGGGACATTGATTTCGAACGTAGTTACTGGGGTTCCTAGAACCAGAGAGTGTTGAATCATGCCCCTGAAGTGCTATTGAAACAGAACTGTCTCCTACTGTCCCCTGGGTGTGCCCTGCCTAGACCTTGGCCCCAGTGGAACTAGCTTTAACAGGCAGCCATAGCTGAGCCTGATTGTATCTTGCCACCAGTTGCTTGATTCTGGAACAATATACATTCTGGATGTGAAGAATGGACTCAGGCATTTCATTTCCTTGGCTCCTATCCTCATAGATGCTGTCCCTTTGATGACATCAGCCATGTCATTTGGCACCTCAGTCATGGGGTTCATGAGTTGGCAGGAGCCATGTGTTCAGGGTTGAGGAGCGTTTCAGGTCCATGGACTTTTACATTATAACCCAAGGCTGGAAGAGGTTGGCTGTCGACATGTGCATGACTGATTTCATTGCTCTCTTAGTTCCTTGAGTTAACAACTTTCCATGTGAAAGATGGAAGCCTGAGGGCCATGTCTCAGATCATCACTTGTCAAGAAGGCCCGGCTTCGCATATGTTAGGTCATGAGTGCCCACAGTAGCTCGTGGAGCGGAGGAAGTTCCTGCGGTGGAGACAGGATGATCCAGACTTATTTTTACATGTGTTGTTGCTCCTACGTAACCTTTCATTTGCCTTCTAGTCTGTGTAGATGAAAGGCGGAGGACACAGGCAATCTTCTTGTGATTGCTTTTGCGTTTCTGTTACTCTGCTGTGTCTACAGAGCCCGTTTCCTCCCCCCCGTGTGCACAGTGTGTGTATGTTTGTAAGTGAACTTGTTAAAATATTAAATGATCATTAAACTTAAGCTATGTTTCGTTGTTTTTTAAAATTATTTCATGGTGGCTGGTGAGAGAGTTAAGTTCCCGTCATGCAAGTATAGGGATCTAAGGTCAGATCCCTGGCATCCATGGGAAAGCTGAGCTTGGCTACAGACATCTGTAATTATAGACCTGGGGCCTTGGAGAAAGGACAGTCCCAGAGCTTGCTGGCTAGCCTTCTAGCCAATCAGCGAGCTCTGGATTCATTGAGAGACCCTGTCTCTAAAGATAACATGGAGGATGATAGAGGATAACACATGACATTAACTGCTGGTCTTCACACAAACACATACGCATAAATTTCTGGCCATGGTGGCACATGCCTTTAATCCCAGCCCTAAAGTGGTGGAAGCAAGAATATTATGAATTTGAAGCCAGTTTGGGATTATATAGGGGGAAACAAAAAGAGTAGCTTGGTTTCTGTGTTTTCTGTTGTCAGCAGAAGAAACTCACCCATCCTTTTTCTTTTCAGACTTCCTTTTATTTCATTTTATTTTTGAGATAGGGTCAGCCAGACAGTGGTGGCGCACACCTTTAATCCCAGCACTCAGGAGGCAGAGGCAGGCAGATCTCTGTGAGCTGGAGGCCAGCCTGATCTACAAATATAGTTCCAGGATAGCCATGGCTGTTACACAGAGAAACCCTGTCTCAAAAGGAAAAAAAAAGCTGGAGCTGAAGAGATGCTTCAGTGGTTAAGAGCTTGCACTGCTCTTGAAAGAAAACAACCAACTCACTAATTCTTGCGGGATATATGGGACGTTTGTTCAGGTTACCGTTGTTGAGGCCGAGGATCAGAAGCTAACTATTCTGAGGAATGGGAAGTCAGCCATTTTAGCATGTGTCCTCATTGATGTCACACCACATATGATTTGTGCAAGAACATGTGGTAGCCTGTGTGGTCACACGTCTACAATGGCTGTGAGAAGACTTCCTTGAGCAGATCAGATTGGCAGAGTTCCAACCAATCTCTCTGGGTACATGGATGTTCTGTGTGGTTCAGGGAACCCACAGTAGCCAGCCGCATTTTCTGAATGAGTGGACCTATTATATATAACAAACCAAGGCAAAAGAAAAACAAAACAGAAGAACAAGCAAAAAGAAACAGATAGCAAAGCATCCAGAAGAGCTGACCAAGGAAACCCCATTGAGGAAGTCCGAGTCGTAGGCAGGGTGGAGCATCCCCTCAGACTTCTGTGTGAAGGAAGACAACGTGGGCAGAATATAAGTCAACAACTACAACACACACACAAACAAACTGGGTCATGTTTGGTGTACACCTATAATCCCAGAGCAAAGAGGAGGAGACAGGCAGATCTGCAGGGCTCACTGTCCATCCAGTTTAACCTAATTGGTAAGTTTCAGGCCAGGGAGAGATTCTGACTCAAAGGGGATGGACAGTGTTCCTGACAACAATCTTGGAGATTGTCTTACCCTCTGGCCTGTACACTCACACACAAACACATACATGAGTACGTGCGTACCCAATACACATAGGCATTTGATTACACACAAGCACAGATTTTTCTTAAAATGATCTTCACCATTCTCAACTTTTAATGGAGGTCATTTTTGTATTAACCTTCTTCATTTTGACAGTTGATTTTGACAGTATTCAGTAAAACTAGTAGCACAAATCACCTGTGAAATGCTGGTCCCTCCCCCCCCCCCATGAAAGAGGGGGGTTGGGACTTTGTCAGTTTGAACCAAAGCTTAGTAAAGTGCTTATCTTGCAAGCATGTGAGCCCGAGTTGTACCCCTAGAACCCATGTCCAAAGACTGGATACAGTGGCACACTCTTGTAACTCTAGCGCTGAGTGGACAGAAACAGATCCCTGAGGCCAGCGTCCCTAGCCTACTCAGTGACTTCCAGGCCAGCGAGAGACCACGTCTTAAAAGAAATTATGGAGAGTACCTGTGGAAGGACGCTGAGTTGTCCGCTATGTGTACTGACAACAGCACACAGCCACGTCTTAAAGATCTCAAATCGGAGTCCTGAGGGTCTGGGCTTGGGGTCAGGTACGTTTTCATACCCTCCACTAGGGGATTCTGTGCTTCTGGCTCCCAACCCAGGCCCTGCTTAGTGCTTCAGACATGCCTTCCTCTGCCCAGGAGTTCCCAGCCCCCACATACCTTCTCCTGAGGCATGGGGTGAATGTCCTCTCTTGGACGCCTTTCTCACCTTGTTTCAGCTCTACAAAGGACTGACATTGGATGAGCACGGTTGCCCCAGGCCTGCCAACCATGGCTTTCCTCCTCTCCTAGGTCCCCAGCCAGTGGGAAGGAGATGAGTGCCCAGCCCCGGTTTTACATGGCTCTGGGTTACAGGTGGAGATCCGAATTCAAAGTTTCCAGGTTCTCATGTCTCTGAACGAGGGTTTGAGCAGAGATACATGGTTAGTAACAGAAGAGGAAATAACTTAAATGAAAGAAACATTTCCAAGCTTGGAATTGATCGGAGCTGGAGCCAGATGCAGCCTCTAAAGAGACTGTGTGTGTATGTGTGTTGTGTGTGTGTTCTGTGACCATTCATGGGTCATTTACATATGTTTTCTTCTTTTTCATTACTAGGGGATTAAATTGAGGGCTTTGTGCATGCAAGGCAACACTCTGTCACACATCCTGCGTTCTTTCTGTGTATGCAGCTTTTGGTTACACACAGTCTAGGATAAAGACAGTGGTGGTGGTAGTGTGTGCGGAGGTGGGGTGGGTATGGTTATCTCCTGCAACTGGTTTCTTTCAGATGTCAATTTTGATGCTTCTAGAATCCTCCCCCCACACACTCCTGCCCTGTCCTCCTTCCCACTGAGATAAAGACACCTGTCCAGTGTCCAGTGAGATGCAAACCAAGGTCACTCACCTTGGCCCCCAGGAAAGCTGGCAGCTCAGGGAGGTCCAGCCCAGCTTGGCAATCATAGTCACCAGCAGTGGGCTTTGAGGCAGGGATGTTGTTAAGCAGCCCAGTACATCACGTAGGCACCTGATGGGTTTCTAGGGCAGGAGAAGGCTGAGCCTTGGATACTCGTGGGGAGATACTATGATCAGGTTCAGTCCCTTTTCAGAAGCTGCCTCCATTCACCTAATGGAGGATGAAACCTGCTCAGCAGAATCTGCAGGAAGGACCGTGATGGGGCACGTGTACTTTAGCGGGTATTGAACTCAGTTCTCCATTGCTCTTCTAGACCTGGATGAGCATGGCCTCTTACCTTCATTTCCTCCTCTATGTGTTATAGTCTCACCTCCTAGGCATGTAGAAGGTATACAGATTCCCTTCTAGCCTCTCCATTGCTCTCCTGGGCCTGTGGTTCCCAAGGATCTCAGCCCCATAGCTCTGCAGTCTCTGAGAATCCCTCAGACCAGAATCCAAACCAGCCCTCAGCACGTGTCTACTGCAAGTTAAGTTGGAGGAAGTAGCTGAGGAAGGGTTTCTTCTCTACCTAGACCCTCCAGCACTAACTCTCTGTTCTTCTTCCAGGCAGATGCCACTTCTGGGAGCTGCCACTGGGTGTCAGGGTGCCCCCAGGAAAAGCCCCTTCTTGTCACACAGAAACACAGATCCCTACAGAGTGGCCTAGAGCTAAGGTTTAGCACACAAGAAGAAGTGCTGGGTCAGTTGGGCTGAGGAGACACTTCCCTGCACTCCTGTTTCTGTCCTGAGCTTGCCAAGCCCTAAGAGTTGAGACTTCCCTTCCCTGCTCTTTCTGCCACAGTGGCAGACTCTAGGTGAATGAAGGAGGGATGTTCACACTGTAGGCACTGGTGGTGGGCCATGAGCTTCCTCCTACATGCGGGCAAGTGGCTACTTCTATCTGATGATCGTTTTGCTGTCTGTGTGAAGTTAGCCTCCATCAGCTACATGACTGGCCTGGACCTGACTGTTTGTGTTGCTCTGTCGCGTCCACTCTCGACCAGCAAGGAAAAACGCAACACCCGGAGCTCTTCTTGCAGCAGTTTTCAGGACTTTATTTACAGAAATCTATCTCCTTCTCCTTCTCTTTCTCTCTCTCTTCCTCTCTCTCTCTCTCTGCCCTTAACTAGGCATGGGCTGCCTATCCCGGATTGCCAGGTGGGCACTGCCCATAGGCCCACGCATATGCAAGCAGCTGATAATCATTGCGTGATCAGGCATAAGTCAGACTTTAGCCATAGGAGTTGATTATACATCTCCATCAGGTGTGATTCCATGCAACTCGCTACATTGCCCCAGTGCCCTGTAGGACAATAGGGGGTCCGTAAGAGACCGTGGCCACTAGCCCGAGGAGGCAGCGTCTAGTTCAGTCGAGTACAGAAGTAAGGAGCTTTAGAGAAAGGAGGACTGGGCTGTCTCTGTTCCTCACCCACATCCTCTCCCAGCCCCAGCAGCCTCCTTTGTTTGGTGGATGACTACTGCAGGTGGCCTGGGGGAGACAACAAGGTGAAAGTTGACACACAGGTGGCCACTCAGAGGAGTTACAGCCAAGAGTGCAAGATCATTGATTAAAAACACCTGGTAAGAGCAACTCAAGGAAGGGAGGAGTTACACTTGACTCACAGTTCAAGGGGAAGTCAGGGCAGCCGGAGCTTGAAGTAGCTGCTCTTAATAATGTCTCTGCCCTCAGAAAGAGGACAGAGATGAGCGTTGATGTTTAATTCACTTTCTCCGTTGTGAAACCTGCTCTTCAACGGGCCCTAACATGTACTTGGCTTCATTTGTTCAGTGGGCTCTGCTTTCAGGTGTCCCCTTCTAATCCATACAGCTTAGAGTTCACACCTGATCCTGCTTCAGTGGCTTCTCATCAGGCAGGCTAGTCCCGCTCTGCTCAGGGACCATGGATGCAGGCGTTCCACTGGGTCAATTTTGAGAGTTTTGAGGTTGTAGAGTGGTAAGCATCCTCTCACACTGCTTGTAGAAACGCACAGGGGTATTGTATTAGTCAGAGTTCTTAAGAGGAACAGAACAGGCACAATATATTAACATTGTGTTATATATGGGATATATTAGAGTGGCTTACAGGTTGTTGTCTGGCTAGTCCAACAATGGCTATGTCAAGATGGAAAGTTCAAAAACACAAGAATCCCATGGTTGTTCAGTTCACAAGATTGACTTCTCATCTGGTCTTCAGTCTGTGTTGGAATCCCAAAGAAGTAGGCTCCACTACAGGTGAAGGAATGCCTCCACAGCAAGATCGATGACCTTCACCTGTGAGAGTGAGGGCACGTAGGCAAAAGCAAATGCTTGCTTCTTCCATGTCTTTTACATAGACTGGCACCAGAAGGTGTGGCCCAAGTCTAGGGTGGAGCTATCCACCATAATGGTCCGGATTCAGAGCCAATCTTCCCATGTCAAATGATTCAATCAAGAAAAAAATTCCCTCACGCGTTGCCAAGATGCTTGGGTTTTAGCTGATTGCAGATGCAGTCAAGCGGACAGTCAAGCTTGTCCATCGTGTGTACCTTGCCCTCCCTGACTTACTCAGCTTGCTTTCCCCCGGGATCACCTGCCTGCCAAGGGGTGGCACTGCCCACAATGAATTGAGCCTTCCTGAATCAATCATTAATAAAAGATACTCCCCATAGGATTGTCTACAGGGCAATCTGATGGAGATAATTCCTTGGTTGAGGTTCAGTCTCCCCAGGTGAACCTGTAGCACATGGAGAAAAACTCAAATATCGAGAGCGTTAAAGTGAATATTTCTTAGCCCCCGTTTTCCTTCTCCCTTTTTCTCCTTTCGTCTTCTTGAGACGGTCTTATAGAGCCCCCACTATCCTCAAGCCCACTATGTAGCTAAGGAAGCCCTTGAGTTCCTGATCCTCCTGCTTCTACCTTCCATGTGCAGGATCACAAGTGTGAGACTTGTGTCTGCTTTACTAGGAACTGAACACAGGGCTTTGTGCCTGCCAGGTGAGCACCCTACCAGCTAAGCTACATCCCCAGCCCTGACCTGGGTACTCACTCATAAGTGGTTTTTAGACATAAAGCAAAACAACAAACAAACAAACAACCCAGCCTACAATTCACAATCCCAGAGAACCTAGACAACATAGAGGACCCTAAGAGAGACATACATGGATCTAATGTACATGGGAAGTAGAAAAGATAAGATCTCCTGAGTAAATTGGGAGCATGGGGACCATGGGAAAGGGTAGGAGGGAAGAGGAAGGAAGAGGAGTCAAAAATATATAAAAACAATAAAAAAAACACCCCAGCCCACCACCCGCTGCCTAGTCTCAGTTATGGTAGACAAACACTTGCAAAGATGGAGGAGAAAGGATGCTAGCAGGAATAGCTTGCTGCTAGAGCACCTACCTTCTGCCTTCTCCCCTTCTCTTCTTTCTTTCTTTTGGAGGGGTGCTGGGAATGGAACCCAGGAATTTGTGCAAGGCAGATGCTCTACAACCCCGTCACCCTGCTGTCCCCTTTCTCCTCCATCTCTGTAACTGCTTTTCTGTCATAACTAAGACCAGGCCAAGTATGGAGAGCAGAGGGAACTCATGAGTTGGGTGAAGATCTTGGTGGTGCCATGTGCCCGGGTTGCCAGTAGCTGCAGGGCTGAGATGTCTCTGCTCTGGGATAGCACTGCCTCCATGTTCTTGTCTTCTTGTCCTGCTTCTCCTAGGTGAGGTTGTCACAATGAGCAGGAAAGAGAAAGAAGATGAACCCAGCTTGGTGGCTGCACTCTGTTCTCGTAATCCTTACTCGGAGAATACCTCTTTGAGCAAGTTGGCGATTCCTAGTCTGTCCAGTGGAGTCAGTAAGCTTCAGGGGTCCATCTAGGCTTGTCAGTCTTGTGAGCTGGGCCAACATCTGTCTGCTTGGCAGAGGCTGGAGGAGAGAGGGTTAAGGCTGTGCCAATACTCTGGTCATAGATGTAGATCTGTGGAAGATTTAGAGCCCAAGGAATGAATCTGAGCCATTTATTTGTGACCTCCATGGGCAATCCCACAAGCATATCCTATAAGGGTCTTGCCTATGTTCTGGGATGGGCCTTATCATGCTGTGGTTTCCATGGTGCTCTAGACAGCACACTTCAACTCTGCGGTTATACATTGGCAGCATCCTGGACACAGAAGCGGGAAGAGGGCATTTGCTGTAGAGCACCAGGGATCCCCATTCTGAGCTACCACTCTTACCTGTTTATAGAAACTTTCTTTTAAGACTTCCCTTGAAGTAGGAATCCCCTGGTGGGAGGTGTTTAGGGTCCAGGGACATTGTGAACTCCACCAGAGGTTGCAACCCATTTTTTGATACGAGCTTGCTCATTTGCTCCAGGGGAAGTTGTGGGGAGGTTGGTGATCCAGGTGTGGAAGTAGAGGGCAGAGACCTCGGCTTCTTCTCTGGTTCATAGGCCAGGTGTGGTGGAAACATCCGTGTAGTCCTGAGCACTCCGGGGGATCTGCCATGCTAGGCGTGGCCACAGATTTGTGATTCTGGGCTTGGGGCTCTGTGCTCAGTGAGCCAAATGAGTCACTTAGGCATCCCTGTCCTGGGACAAGAGCCTGGAGTGCAGTGCTTGAAGCCCAATGATTAGCAGAGTCTCTTCTGGAGCTGGCAATGTCTTGAAGAGTCTCTTTTTGGGTGACTTTTGAGATGAAACTGTGCATAAACGTGGAAAAGTTGTTTTGGTTTGATCACCCTGTCAGAAGGATTTCTCTGTGTAGCTCAAGCTGTCTGCATTCACAGCTCACTGTAAAGCTGAGGTGGCAGGAGGCCCTTTTATCTTTGTGAGTGTGTGTGCATCACCTGATGACAGCCTCATAAATACTGCTGAAGGATGGAGCCCTCCTTCTGAAAAATCCTGCCAGCTATGGTAAGTGGTCGGATTCTAACACGTACCAAGTGAAGCATGGAGCTCCGTGCAGGCTGGGGAGGCTTGGTGCTTAGTTTGAGGAGCGAGTGTACCATAGCTGTAGGACAGGAACACTTCTGGGGTTGACACAGAAGAGGTTCAGGCTGTACAGCTCTCAGCTTGACAGGTGTGATGGTTGCTAGTGGTTGTCATCTTGACTGGCTCTGAAATCGACTAGGGGACAGCGCTGTGGGTGAGTCTGTGAGGCCATTTGATGGGAGGATTAACTGAGGGGAAAGACTGATCAGGTAGCACCTTTCTGCAGAACAGTCCAGATATAGAGACCCCAGGGAAAAGCAGTGTTATTTTGCCTGCCCGCCCATCCTTGCTGGTGAGTGCATTTACACCACTGCTGTCACTGCAGCTGCCCTCCATCACTCTGATGCTAGCACCCAGCTTATCTGGCTTCCTGATGCCAAGTTGGGGACCAGCGGCTCTCCAGGAATCCTTCAAGCCTTCAGTCCTGAAGCATCCCAGGTATATGAATGGGAAGCTATCAAGTCTCAGCTTCTGCAGCATGCAAAATGCCATTGGTGGAGTGCCCAGTGCACATTATGTAAGCCAATCTAATAAATCCATTTTATAATATATACTTCTTTTGTTGGTTCAGCTTCTTCAGAGAAACTTGACTAATACAGTAGGCATGCTTCAGAGACAGGGAAGGGGCCAAGGTTATCTGCTGATGGCTAGGCATCTCCAAGGTTCATCAGCACAGAGAGGAAGCAGGGATCGGAAAAGTGAGCACTGGCCAGGTGACCTAGTGTGAGAGGCATCTGGGAGTTCAGATGCCAAGCCTGTATCATCCTGTGCACAGGCTCCATTCCCAGAAGCACGGAGTGGTGCTGAAGCAGGCTGACATAGACACAAGGTGGGGCTGGAGTGCTGCATGCTGGCTTTCCCCCACTGCTTGCCATCAACTCTGGAAGAAGTGGTCCCTCCTGCTGTGCAGTATTCCACGGGCTTCCTCACAGTCAGAATCGGAATCATATCCTGACCACCTGAATACTAGCCAATACTGTATCGTGTTGTGCTGAGCCATGTGATGCTACATGGTGTTAGGTCCTGTAGCATGGTGAGGGACTGAACTGCCACCTTCTTATGCCACACCGTGTTTTGCTGTTTTGTGTTGCTTTGTATGGTTGTATATTATATTGTGGTTTTCTTTTGTGTGTATATGTATATATATATATTTATATATATATATATATATATAGTGCAGGCGTGCATGCATACAGGTGCATATGCCTGTAGAAATCAGAGGTATTGGATTCTCCAGAGCTCGAATTATAGGCAGTTGTGAGATTTGCAATGTGGGCACTGGAAACTGAACTCAGATCATCTGGAAGAGCAGTAAGTGCTCTTAAGCCCTGAGCCATCTTTCCAATCCATGCTTGGCCGTTAAATATAGCTTTTTGTGATTGAACTCGAGGTCTCTTGCTTGCAAGGTAAGCCCTTCAGTCCACCGTCTACTGTATTATATTGTACTGGGCTGTAATTCACTACACACCCCTATTTACAATGGACTTCCATCCATCCTATGTACCCGCCCCAACCCTATTGGTGAACCCAGCAAGAATCAGAATTCCTAGTGGGCACTGCAGCTCAGCCACACAGCACAGGGCCATGCGGGTTGTCTCCTTTGGTGGAGCTGGGCTGAGGGGAGCTGTGACTCACTGCTGCCACTCAGTGGCTCACAAAGTCTTGAAACTATATATCACAATCCACTCAAATTCAAAATTTGGAGTGTTCTGCCTTCTCCTGAATGCATATCACATTTTCACTATCATAAAATGAAAATATTATGCATTGAATCTTTGTGAGGTTGACAACTTAACAGGATATAGTATTATCTGAGAGATAGGCCTCTGAGGTGTTTTGTTGGTATTTTTATCACAGCAACACGGAAAGGGACTAAGATAGGCAATATGTATCCAATACGATACTGTGTTACACTGTCCTGTATTTTACTTATTGTGTGTGTGTATGTGTGTGTGCATGCATGTGTGAGACAAGGTAGGTTGTTCTGTATTGTCTCTCATGATATAATCTGAGGACACAGCCCATGTATGTCAAAGGTAATGTACCAGTGATTGTCCAGGCTTTGTCTATGAAATGGAAGACAAACTCAGGCACATGACAGGCACATTGTATTATTCTGGATCTCTCCATGAGTGACAGACACTATTTTTTAAGGTCTATGAGGTGTTCTTTCTCGCTTATAGCTGTCATAGGAATTGTCTCAGCAGCAGCAGCAGCAGCAGCAGCAGCAGCAGCAGCAGCAGCAGCA
>JABTXL010021554.1:9812444-9836323 GCA_025134845.1 Neodon shergylaensis
CAGCAGCAGCAGCAGCAGCAGCAGCAGCAGCAGCAGCAGCAGCAGCAGCAGCAGCAGCAGCAGGAATGTCTGTTGTCTCTGTTGATTTAACCTACTTCGCTACCACGGAACTTTCTGCAATTTCTGATAGTACTGAGGTTGGGAATTGGTGGGATTGAGACTTCAGAGATAAAATGGCTCATGGGGGCTCGAGAGCTACAGCTCTGCAGCAGAATGCCCGCTCAGCACGCACCAGGGTTCGAGAGATGATATAGCTCTGCAGTGGAGTGCCCACTCGGCACCCTCCAGGGTTCCAGAGCTACAGCTCTGCATGCACCAGGCCCCACGATACATAACTTTAGATAAAATTACATTTGTCTTAAGTATTTTTCTGTTGTGTGATAAAATACCTTTTCTGGAGGAAGAAAGGGTTGATTTTTGCTCCCAGTTAGAGGGTTTAATCCATCACAACAAGGAGGTCAAGGCAGGAGCTTGAAGCCGCTGATCATGCCATACCCACAATCAGGAATCAGAGAGAGACGAATGCACGCCATTGCTCATTTCCATTTATACAGTCCAGGATCTCAGCCTGGGAATGGGGACGCCCACAGTGGGCAGGTCTTCCCACATTAATCAATGATTTCAAGATTAGCCTTCCACAGATATGCCTAGAAGATCTTCTATCAGATGGTTCTAAAGTCTGTCAAGTTACCAATGCAACACCACACCACACTCTTTTAAATAATGTTTATTCTTTGTAAATTTCAAAATGTATGCAATGTATATGCACCCTCCACTGCCTTTCTCCAGTTCTTCCCTGGACTCTCAACGTCTTCTTCTCAGGGTGATGCCCTCAACCATAACCACTCTTGAATGCCTTCGGTGTCTTCGCTTGTAGTAGAGCCTGGCTTCTGTGGAAACATGGATAAGTCTCCCTCAATTCTCTCACACAGTTTTATTTATATTGCTTTTTGATTTTATGCAGTTTTGTACATGCGTGTACCTGTGTGTGCATGTGTACGTGGGTGTCTGTGTACATGCATGTATCTGTCTGTGCATGTATATGTGTGTACCTCTGTGTATGAATGTGTACATATGTGTACTTGTGTGTGCACGTGTACATGTGTGTACCTGTGTGTGCATGTGGGTATCTGTGTACATGCATGTACCTGTCTGTGCATGTATATGTGTGTACTTCTGTTTATGGATGTATACATATGTGTATTGTGTGTGCACGTGTACATGTGTGCACCTGTGTGTGCACGTGTATATGTGTATACATGAAAGCCAGATGTCAACCTTGGCTGTCATTCTTCAGGAAGCCACAGACTTATCTTAGACAGAATCTCACTAGCTTGGAACCCTCGACTAGCCGTCAAGTATCAGGATCTGCCTGTCTCTGCCTCCCCGGGGCTGGAATTATAAGCATGTACCACTACACTTGACGTTTTAAGTGTGGGTTCTGGGGAACAAAAGTTCTCATGCTTGCATTTGAAGCACTTTACTGATTGAGCTGTAACCCCGCACCCAGGAAGCACATTTTAAAGGCATCAGCCAAAGATACTTAGACAGTGGATAGCTCTTTTCTCTTCTGAAGCTCATCTTCTGTGTCTGTGTTACCAAAAATCCTACCACTCCATGACCGCTTCCTCATCCTGTCCTTGGGCACCAAAGAGAGGCCATCCAGGATTGCTAGGAGATTCAGGATGGTTGGGGTTGCCCTGGGAGAGAACCCCTGCAGTGGTATTGTACAACTTTCAGAAGGAGCTGAGAGACCAGGCGGTCTCATGTGGCATCCAACTGTATGTACCCCCATCCCAAATGTCTGGGGAGCTCATTAAGGTGCCACTGAGGCTGATGTGGGGGCTGGGTGGGATTCTGTATCCATGAGTAGCTCCCAGGGGAGGCCAGAGCTGCTGTGAGGGCCCTGGGTCTCGGCAGAGAAAAAGACAGGACCTGCTCAGGTTGCCTAGGCAGCCCCGAGGAAAAGCAGAAAAACCACAATGGGCCACTTGGTGCCATTCTCTCTGGTGAGAGCTGTCAGATGGAAAAAGAATCGTAGGCCAGGAGTGATAGTGTGTTCCTGTTGTCCTAGCTCCTGAAAGGAGGCTGGGGACAGGAGGATCACTTGAGCCCAGATATTTAAGACTGATTTGGGCAACATAGTGAGACCATGTCTGAAAAACCAAACAAGCCAGTGAGGTCACGGACGTCACGTCCCTGCAGGATGGAGACACAGGACATGAAGGAGGGGCTGTTCTGTGTGAAGTGCTTCAGAAGTCACTGCAGGCGATTCCACTAAAGCCAAGGCCTTGCACAAAAGTCCTCCTTGCAATTTATTTAGAAAGTACCCCTGCAAAGAATGGATAGAGCTGCAAAATATTTTCTTAAGTGAAGTAACCTGGGCCCAGAAAGACAAAATGCTGAATGTCTTCACATGCAGATCTTAGCTCTCATCTTTGTGCATTTATATATGGAGACAAGTGTGGGAAAAGGCCAGGGACTAGAAAAAAGTTCATGAGAGGAGAAAAGCTTTAGGGGAAGGAAATAGAACACAAATGATATGGAAGAGGAAGGGGAAAACTAGAAGGTAGAAGGGGATCTCCATGGGAAGATGGCCTGGCATAGAAGGGAGAAGACTGGGGACAGGGGTAGAATCAACCAAGTAGAAAGTTTGCATGAAAATGCTATAAGGAGATCCATTATTTTGTATATTAATTTATATATTAATAAAACAGATTTATACTGCTGATAATAATAATAATAATAATAAATAAAACTTTAAAAATTTTAAAAGACTTTTAAATTTTATTTTATGTATATGAATGATTTACCTTCATGTATGTATGTATGTATGTATGTGTGCCACATGTGTGCCTGGTGTCCAGGGAGGCAAGCAGAGGGTGCTGGATTCCCTGGAGCTGGAATTATAGTTGGCTATGGGTGCTGAGAACTGAACTTGGGTCTTCTGAAAGAGCAGCAAACGTCTTAGGCACTGAGCTCTCTCTCCAGCCCCTTCATTATGGCATTTTCATACATGTGTATAATATATTCTGATCACATTCATGCCACATCTCCACCATGTTTCCCTCGTTTCCCTCGTCCTCCTGCTGGCCTCTATCCCCTTCCACTCTCACGGTTCTGCTTTAAAAAATGGCCCAGTGAGTTCACTGGAGCAGTTTACCGGAGCACGTGAAAAACCAGCAGCTATGCCACTGCAGTAATGTCTCCTCTCCCACCCCCCATCAACCATTATCCTTTCCACTTCCACCTTAGTGAGCCCAGTCGGGGGCAGAAGAGCTTCGTCTAGCCTGAGAGTGACCCACAGATGTCGTGCTCCCATGGCGGCTGGGGTTGGCAGGGACTGCAGCTGACTTCCAGCACTCCAGTCCCAGAGCTTGCAGAAAGCCGAGCGCGGCTGCCAAGAGCCCTGGCAGGTCCTAGTCCGGGTCCTGGTCTGCTCTTGCTGTGAGCCAGGGGAAGCAAATGCCTCTGCCTTCCCCACCTCAGGTGGCTCCAAAGCAGATCTCGCTGAGGTGCAAATGAGAATGTGCCTCTGGGGCCAAGGTTATGCAGATACTTTAGTTGTTCAAACAAGGACTTTTCTATTGAACTATAAAGCTGCATCCCAATCACTCGGATGTTGCGTGAGCACGGAGGTGTGGGGCATGTGCAGAAGCAAACGTGAAGCTGGTAACTGGCGGGGGGAGGAGGGGGGGCGAGGTCCAGCTACATTTTGAGCATCCCGATTCATTGCCACACATCTTCCAGCCTCTTTAATTGTTGGTCCACCCAATGTGTGCCCCTTCTCCTTTTAGGCTAGATGTCACTAACAGTGGAACACTGTGGTGGCCCAGCTGGGACACTCGAGGCCACTTCTTACAAGTCCTCCTGCAGCCCCTGATGGGAGCGGGAATGGCTCTTACTCTGTGAGTGAAGGCAGTCGCTCTCTCCCTCGTGCCCCTCCTTCCTTCCCCACCTGCTCCAGCACCTTTCTCTCCTCACTTGTGCCCATCATCCTTCTTTTCTCCCCACAGAAGTAACATTCAGGGATGAAACCGTTGTCACGGAAGAAGTCCGGAGTGTTCTGATAAACCCTTTCTTGGGCGGGCTCTGGCCTCATTTCTCCCCAAGGCATAAATGAAGGCGTTCTTGTCCAAGAGACAAGGGGCACATGGAAAAAGGAGAGAGGGGAAGGATGCTTTTTGGAAAGGGATCCAGCACCTGAGCATTGGGGGAGGCAAAGTCCTGTGTCAGATGGTTCCTGGGCTCCTGATGGACCCTTGGGAACACATCTGATAAATGTGTGAAGGACCAGTTTCATCCCAGGTGGAGGAGTGGAAGCCCGAGAGATTCTGTCTCTCTGCACTTTCAGAAGAAGCACCCGGGGATGGGTGAAGGGGAATCTTTAGGCTGGTGTTGGCTAAGAGTAGGCCCTCAGGGAGTACAATTGGTTCCTCTGTTTGGATCATCCTTTGACATCTTTCAGTGAGGTCTCTGTTCCCTGCCCTGAGCTCTCAAAGGTGTGTCCCTGGACTCCATGTTTCCCCCTATGACTGCTGGTTGCCTTGGGTATGTGTGTAGTGGAGGAAGCCATGTCTTTTACCACTTCCTTCCAAGCTGAGGATTGGCCATAACTTGCTTTAGTTGCTGGGGTAGAGGTGGACGCTGCCTCCAGAATGAGAGAAGGTAAGCCCTAGCCTGTTGACATGGGATTCTGGAACAGTGGCTTCCCTGAATCCTTCCCAAAGAGGCAGACTGAATTGCCTCCACTGAATTCCAACCATGCCTTGGGCCCCTTGTCTCGGAGACAAAACCTTTACAGTCATTTCTGACAGGTACGGGGGAGACTATGGTAGGAAGAAGAGACGTACCCCTGCCAGGACTCCAGGAGGGTGATGGCTGAGCTGTGGCCACACCTACAGCACTGCCTCTGGTGCACCTCCTATGTTGCTGGTGTTATTTGTAGCTCATTCTTACCCTGGGAAGAAAGTAGGCATCACCGGGGTGGCATTTGCTGGTCTGTGCTCACCCTTTGGAGCCTGTCCTTGGAAGGGCACTTGGCAAGACACGTAATGGCCAGTGGTGATGCTCTCTCTTTTGGAGACAGATTCTCTCATGGAAATGTTCCCAGTTTACATGCCATAAGAATGCCTACTAACCCATCGTATCATCAGTGATGGAGCTCAGTTGATTTCACTGTAGGACCTCGACTCCATTCCCAAGTTGTTGTCCTTTTTAATGTGTGTGTTTGTGTGTGTGCATACATATTTGGTGTATGTATATGTAGAATATACATGCCCCTGTGCATATGCTGAACTAGAGGAAGATAATTGTTTTCTTCTAGATCTTTCCGCTTTATTCCCTTGAGAAAGAGCTTTTCACTGAACCTGGAACTAGTCTGGTGACACGCAAGCCCCAGCAATTTTCCTGTCTCTGCCGTCTGCAGCACTAGAGTTACAGAGTTTGTTTTCACGTGGGTGCTTGGGTTTTGAACTCAGGTCCCCATACTTGCAAGCACATTCATCGGCTGAGCCATCTCTCTCGTCCCCTCCCACCGCCCCAGTTTCTTTAAGAGGCAGTAAAACATGAAATTAGCTAGATATTTGGAAGATAGACACATGGGAAAATGTGATTTTAGTTTTCAGTATTAGTGCTTTTTAAAATTGATTACCAGCCAGGGCCCAATTCAATTTCTCTTAAGTGTCTGTGCCAAGCCGTTAGGACTTTTCAAGTAGTTTAATCGTGGGACACTTGCAGCTTCCCTAGGCACTAAAACGGTAAATAGCAGGCTTCCTTCTTTGGTTTCACTCTGTCAAGCAATTTCAAACAAGCATCAAAATCTACACCCAAAGGAATTTGGAAATGCCGCAGGCAGACAATTTCATTTCTTTTTGGAATATGATTAATAAGAGGTTGAAAAACGAGTCTGTGTTCATTGAACTTGTTTGAACTAATTTTCAGATAATGTCTCACTGCCAAGAGACAATTAAATCGTCTCCTCAGTAGAGGAGACAAATGTAATTTAGGACCATTAGACAAGGCCATTGGGAAATACATCTCCGGTCTATCAGTTAAAACTATACACACAGGTGTCTGTGAATTATAACTATGTGAAATCTACATACTTCCCAAATAGACCTTAAAAAAATAAGCAATACTAGCTTATCTGTGAGCTCAAGGCTCCTGTTCAGAATCTGGTGTTTTCCCAGGCTAAGGTTCTTCTGGTGTGTGTGTGTTTGTGCATGTTTGTATGTGTATGGCTGCACAAGTATGTGCAGGGATGCGTTCATGTGTGGATTGTGTAAGGCCGGAGGACAACCTCAACTGTTGTTCCTCAGGGGCTATCCTCTGCTTCCATTTTTTTCCTTTTGAGACAGGGTTTCTCTGTGTAGCCCTGGCAGCTGTCCTGGAACTCACTCTGTAGACCAGGTTGGCTTCAAACTCAGAGATTCTCCTGCCTCTGCCTCCAGACCATGCCCGGCTATCCCTGACCCCATATCTGCCTCTCCCACGGGCAGAGTTTCTCACCAGCTTAGAACTTGCCAGCTAGGCTAGGCAAACTGTCTAACAAGTCCTGGGATCCTCTTGTTACTCGCTCCCAAACAGTGGGATTGCAGGTATGCGTCACCATTCCTGACCGATTTTATTATTATTATTTTTTCATGGATTCTGGGGATGGAAATCAGGTCCTTGAGGTTGTCACTTTACAAGCAGAGGCATCTCCTCAACACAGGATGAGGCTCCTGCTCTCTGTGCTGTCAAAGACGAAATGTCCACAGGAATGCTGTTACTCTTTGGAAGGATTCAATTCTGGTGGAATTCTTATTAACGGACACAGAATGTTTTCTACTTCTTATTTTTCTTTAAAATCTAGCAACTTCTACTTTCAACTTTTGATTCAGTTTCTTTTATTTTATGGACATGAGTCTTTTGCCTGTACGTGTGTACACACACCATGTGTGTTCCCGGTGTCCCTGAAGATCAGAAGGAATCACTGAATTCCTTGGAACTGGAGTTCTGGATTGCTGTCAACCACTACGTGGGTGTTGGGAACTGAACCCAGTCCTCTGCTAGAACAACTGGTGCTTTTAACAGCTGAACCATCCCTTTAGCCCCTGTTGTCTACTTTTTAAATAGAACAGACGGACTGCAATTGAGTGCCGTTTTACATAATTCCAGATATTGTGAACATCCACTTTCCAATTTCCCATGGTCCCTAAAGACACTGATGTCCCCCCTCCCTGGCATGGACTGTGTTTGGGGTGCTGGGGAGCTAGAGACAGGGCTGCAGAGCAATTCCTGATGTTGCACAGTCCTCAGGTGCCTGCAGTGACAGCACTGGCAGAAGAATGGATTCCAGTGGCTGCAGCTGAGCCTGAACTGCTCACACATGTCCACGACAACGGGTGCTCTGTGAGAAACACCCAAAGGCAGAGCTTTGGGTAAAGAGAGGGCCCACCTGGCTGCTGCACGGACCCAGGGACATGACTGCAGCCACCTGGATTCAAACTGCTGTGATTGCTCCCAAGGAACACTGGTTGATTTACCTGCACGATTCCCTAGCAGATAACTTAAAAAGATGTAGGCTTGTCCAAACCAAAAGCTCATGTGCCACTTGTACCCCAGAAAGTGATTCAACACTGACTTAAAACATTAAACGGACTAGATCATCACTCCTTTATGATTGTTTTGTTTTTAAACTTAGTAGCCAAGTGGTCGTGGCTCACACATTTAATCCCAGTAATTGGGAAGTAGAGGCAGGTGGATTTCTGTGAGTTCGTAGGCCAGCCTGGTCTACAAAGTGAGTTCCAAGACATTCAGGGTTGTTATACAGAGAAACCCTGTCTCAAAAAAAATGAAAAAGAAAAAAAGAAAATGTTTGTTATATTATGAATTAAAGAGAATTTGAGCTAATTTGACAGTCTTTTTTTTATTTTTTTATTTTTTATTTTTTTTGGTTTTTCGAGACAGAGTTTCTCTGTCACTTTGGAGTCTGTCCTGGAACTAGCTCTTGTAGACCAGGCTGGCCTCGAACTCACAGAGATCCGCCTGCCTCTGCCTCCCGAGTGCTGGGATTAAAGGCGTGCGCCACCACCGCCCGGCTAATTTGACAGTCTTAATTAAATCATTTGCTGATTTTGCCAATTTATACAGTGCAAACAATATTAAACAGAAGCATACGTGAACAGCCTAGTCACAAAAATAAATTTAAAAGCACACTGGGTCTTGTACCACCTGTCAGTTTTGGGCTACACTGTTGGTCAGATCACGTTTTAACCACATTAGTGATTTTTTTTTTTTAAATCCAACGTCTGGGTTTTCAAAGGCTTGGCTTTGATATAAAGCAGAAGACCTCTGATCTTGGAGTCACAGAGGCTAAACTGGCTTCTGATGAGGCTTTAAGCAGGCTGAGCACACACCAGCAACTTGATTTTTAGAGGACGTTTTTGCTTTTAGTTTAAATTGGACAGGATAAAAAAACGCTGACAGACTTGTCTCTCGCGAGGAGAGCAGGTGGATGATGATGGTTCCCCCTTCTCATTTCCTTTGTTGTGAGCCTGATCTACAGCGGAGACATCACTCCAGCCCTTGCTCTTATTCTTAATGTTCTAAGCATGTGTCAAATTTATCTCAGAAAGCTAAGACATTAGTTATTCCTCTCTTAGGGCTTAATAACTGTCTTAGTCACTTTCCCATTGCTGTGTTAAAACACCATTGCCAGGGCAAAGTTTTAAAGACAGCATTTCTTTGAGCCTGTGGTTTCCAGGGGTTACATTTCATGATGGTGGAGCACAGGCATGGTGGCAGAAACAGCTGGGAGCTCACACCCCGATCTGCAGGTGGGAGGCCAAATGGGAAACTGGAAATGGCTGGAATCTCTTCAAAACTCCAAAGCCCACCCCAGTGACACACCTCTTCCAACAAGGCCACACCTCCCGATGCTTCTCAAGCAGTTCCATCAGAAGGGTCCAAGTAGTCAAACACACAAGCCTATGGGGCCATTTGTATTCAAACCACTGCAATAACACAACCATCTCTATTTTGTACAGAAAGAGGTTGCCTAGACTGTGCATGGTAATTTTTGGCTGGTGCTATATCTGCTATAATCCTCACTATTTAAAGGAAACTGCACATAGATATATGATAAACATCTATCTGTAATTTTACATAACAGTTGAAATAAAATTGTACATTTCACTTTTATATATTAGGAACAATTCTGAAAAAGAAGTCCCTAACTATTTCCCCAAGAAAGATCTACAACTTTACCCAGAGGCATCCCAGCTGATACAGAACAATAACACATCTTATCATTTGTTACCTGTGACTACCAAACAAAAGAAATGAACAATTTTCAAAATAAGCTACTTTTAATTAAAATCTTTGTGTGCAATATTACCTTCTAAACCCTAATAAAACTTTTATTTGATGACCCCAATGGACTTTGTTTTATATAAACAAAAGGAATTTAAAGATATTTTTTTAAAAAGATCTAACAGACCCAAAGATACTATGCTAATAGATTTTAAGAGAGTAGATGTATATGCTTGTATATAAGTACGTGCAAAGGCTTCTAATAAATACCCACAATACTCTTACTCAGACATTCACACACGACACATAGATGAAGTTTTTGAAAATGACTTGTGAGCGGACTACAGGAAAAGAGGGTCAGGTTTGCGGGGCTCACATGTGGGCATAGTGGATTTAGAGTGGATGTGTCAAGGGATGTCGGCCTCTCAGGATGAAGAAGGAATTGGGATGTGAAGGAGTATAGTGGACTTTATCCCGGAATTCGGCCCTGACTTAGTGTGAGAGACTGAGTATTTGGGATTTAGGGCATTACTAAATTGAATGTTCTGAGTCCAGTGGGAACCTTTAAAACTTTGTGTGTGAAATTAAAAATACCTCAGTAACGTTTCCCTCTTTCTAGATAACTCATTTGTGTCAAGTTCACAGACACGAATCAGCGCAGGTTGGGTTGGGACTCCCATCAAGAAGCATGACCTTCTGAGCTTGCACTGATCTGTGGGGGATGTGAATTCATAGAGCTTGAGAAACTTGTAGGGGAAGGGACACAGACAGTAGGCTGCTGCTGGGGACAGGAAACGCAAACTTCATGAGAGAAAACAGGGCTTCTCAGAAGGAAAGAGAAGGTGACTGGATGTATCTCAGTTGTTAAAGTGCCTCCTCAACACGGAATGAAGTGGAGTGAGCACTGGTCTAGCCCCTAGCATCAACTATACTGGTGGCGCACACCTATGGCTTCAGCACATGAGAGATGGAGACAGGAGGATCAGAAGTTCAAAGTCATCCTAGGTTAGTTACATGGTGAGTCGGAGACCAGCCTGGGCTTCTTGATACTTTATATTAACACATGTGAAGTTGGGAGGGGAATGTCCTTTATCTCCTAAGACATTCATCATGGTTTCTTAAAACTTTGAGGGAAAGAGCCTCAGACACGGTCTTACTATGTAGATCAGACTGACCTCAAAGTCACAGAGATTCACTCTTTCTGCTCTGCCTCCTGAATGTTGGGATTAAAGCTGTGAGCCACTGTACCTGGCATGCAGAGAGGTCTTGTATCAGTAAATACAAAGTTAAAACCCAAACATCGGGACTCAGACTGGCCTCGAACTCCCAGAAACCCACCCGCCTTAGCTACTGAGTGCAGGGTTCAATTATATCAGGTGATGTGGTGATTTCTAACTTTATTTGCCTTATCTCTCTTCAGAAAATGAAGTTTAATAACATAGAACCAAGAAAAGCATGAAGGAAGCTTCTCATTAGTGTGAGATTTTAGCTGCTCTCTCTCCACCAAAGAATAAATCCAGCCTTATACGATGCTCATTCTCCTTCTCCAGTGTGATATAATCCTAAGGATATCCTTGAAGACTTTCTCTCTCTCCTTTTCTAGCTTAAAAAGTACTTGAAAAAAAAGATACGATTCTCCCCCCCCCCCACAGAGTCTCACTGTGTAGCCCTGGCTGTCCTGGACTTTGCTATGCAGACCAGACTGGCCTCAAACACACAGAGCTACGGCTGCTTCTGACTCCTCACTGCTGGGCTAAAAGGCCACCATGCCTGGCGACTGCAAGCAGTTTTTAAGTGAAATAAATAAGGTTTTAGATATGCTAATAATGATGCGAACGCCTGCACATTGATAGTTGAACAGGCAACAGCCTGTGAGCCATCACTCTGAGAATATTATGATAACACGAATGTCTGATGGAGCGGCGTGTGCATGCAGATGTATGTGTGAGCACATCTGCATTGGAACCGAATGTTCCCCTATCTTGGGTGTGTTCAATTTTCTTTCCTGATTAAATTCTGATGAATTGACAATTAATTGGATTCTCAAATTTCAAATCTTTTTCCAGTTTTGACTTTGGGATTATGGTTCTCTATCTTTCAAGACTATAAATATTTTACCAGCTTCATCAGTGATACGAACCCAGTAGGTTTTGAAATCATGCCTGTCACTGGGAATTTGGTATTCATGAGGTGAAGTGCAGCCAACAGCATTAGCATAAGATAATGCCATTCATTTTTTTCTGCCTCCATAAAATCATACAAGACAGTGTTGGATACATAGGGAATTAAGTGGAAGAAATGAGGATGGTGTCTTTTATTTCCTCCATTTTTTTTAAAAGCAACTTAAAGGATATAGGGTTTATTTTAGTTCTAATTTAAGGGTACAGTCCACCATGATGGGGAAGTGGAGGCAGCAGCCGCTTGAAGCAGCTGGTCATCTCATATACGTTGTGAGTTTCTGTGTTAACTGTTGTCCACTGCCCAGAAACTTTGCTGATGGGGTCTAAGAGCTGCACGAATCTGTGGGCATACAAATACTAACTTGTGAGACACACATTTAAAGGGTAGTTTGAAACATTTCCATTTAACAGATTGATAGAAGTAGGTTCTGGTTTATGGGCTCCCCGATGACAGGTTCTTGGCCAGATTTGCAGTATCGGGTATGTGTTTCCTCCCGGGGAGTGGGCAATAAAGCTAATAAGAAAGGTGTTGGTTATCCCCGTAACAATGTGCCCCTGTTGTGCCCATGGTGGCACCATCCACCCTGGCTTACAGGGGTCACAGCTAAGGAAGACAGCTGATGACCTCCCCACCCGACTCCCCAGCCTGCCCAACAAGCATTTTCCAGTACTATGAAAGGCAGCCGGTGGGAAGGAATCTTCCTCATCAGTGATGACTTGATTTCCTCATGTCCTGTGACCACTGTGTGTGGTACCTTTAGCAATGGGGTATTAGCATTGAGCTCTGGGGTGCCACCCATACTTGCTCAGTTTCTGTCTGTTAAGATAAAGTTAGTCAGCTGGGTGGTGGTGGCGCACACTTTTAATCCCAGCTCTTGAGAGGCAGACATAGGCAGATTTCAGTGAGTTTGAGGCCAGCCTGGTCTACAAAGTGAGTTCCAGGACAGCAAGGACTGTTACATAGAGAAACCCTGCCTTGAAACTGCCCCACCCCCGCCCCCAAAAAAGTAAAGCTAGTCATTACGACATAAAATTTAGCTCCTTATTGGCATGACTTAACACCTTAGTATTTGATTTCTTGCTTCCTGTCAGTCCCAAATATTAACTCCCCATGCATTGATACAAGACTGCAGACAGGCAGACTGTGGTTGGTGGAGCCCATTTGGGGTCTATGGCCTCCTTGCCTTCCTTAGCAGTCTGGTGTCAGAGATCAGCCACACAAAGCTAAAGGTTTCCAGGAAGTGCACCCTTTCCTGTGAGCTTAGCCGATACAAGAAGGGCTTCCTCATGAGTGGTTTCATTCAGCTGGGAGCACAAAATGGAGTCAGTATCTCAGATCTTCAGAATTAAATTAGCTTCCTTAGGGACCTAATAAAAGAATGGACTACAGGGATGGAGCTGTGTGTGTGTGTCTATTTTTGATACTTGTTAAATTCTAACAGAGTGACTTACTTTTCTCTACTGCCAAAATCATCTGTTTTGAGAAACACTCACTTGAAGTTGTAAATAAATCCTAAAAGCACACTTATAATTCCACCTAAGAAATACATAAATCTAAAGTTTAAGGACTTATCTGCATGGAAAGTGGCAGGAGCTTAAGTTTCAGAGCACATGCATTTTCTGTTCATCTTGGTAGACCAGCTTAATGGCAGAGACTGATAATAATATGGTAGATATCAGAAACACTTGAAACCACAGACGTGTAACTTCAAAATACTCTTCCTCAAGGGAACACATCTTTTTAGTTTGGGAAGACAGATTGTTCAGTAAAAGACTTGCTGCACAAACAGGAAAATGAGTTCTGCCCTCAGAATCCATGTGACATAGAGCCAGGCATGGGGTTACAATCTTGTAATCTCAGTGCTAGGGAGCATGGACACAGGTGAATCCTTGGGGCTTGCCGGCCAGCCAGCCAGCCTAACAGATGCACTGACTTCTGGCAATGCAGATGGCTGGTATAAAGAATGCTTGGCAAATTCAGGGAAATGGGTTGAAAGTATGTGAATCACAGAGACAAAGAAACTGATGCAGACACAAGCCATAGAACATCCGATCAGCGGTAGACGGACTGGGGTGATGACTTGGTCAGTACAATGCTTTCTTCCCAAGCATAAGGACCCGAGTTTTAATCCCCAGAACCTAGCACCGGGGACGTAAAGACAAGTGGAGTTCGCTGGTTAGATACCCTATAGGCAAATGGGAGGGGGGGGATGGAAGGAGGGAAGGAGGGAGAGGGCGGGAGGGGGCAGGGAGGACATATTCTTTAGTGTTTGTCTGGAATGTCCTGTAGATAGCTGTTAGGTCCATTTGTGACATCATTTAACTACAATGCTTCTTTCCTTAGTTTCTGTTCAGATGATCTACCTGTTGGTGGGAGTGGAATATGGAAATTGCCCACCCACTATCACTGTGACGGGGTAACCTGTGCTTTCAGATATATTAGTGCTTCTTTTATAAAGCTGAGTGCACCCATGTTGGTGTGTGTGCATTTCTAAGATTGCATTATTTTCTTGGTGAGGTTTTTCCTTTAATGAATATGAAATGGCTCTCCTTAACTCTTCTAACTAGTTCTGGTTTGAAGTCTGCTTTGCCATGTAGTAGGGTGCCTATGCCTGCTTTGTTTCTTCGGTTCCATTTGTCTGAAATATCTTTTTCCGCTCTTTCACCCTAAGATGGTCTTCATATTTGGTGGTAAGGTTTGTGTCTTTGAAGGCAACAAAAATATGGATCCTGTTTTCTAATTCAGCCTGCTACTCTGTATCTTTTTATTGGCATTGCTGAGGCTGTTAATAATTACAAGTTATTATTGAGCAATTATGTATTGGTTCTTGTTATTTTGTGTAGTGTTTTCTTAGGTGTCTTTTAAATAATTGGTCTGGAATTGCTTCTTGATTCCCTTTGGCCTTTGGGCAGGTTTATCCTTGTCATCAGGCTGAAGTATTCCTTTCAGGATTTTCTGTATTGTTGGCTCACTGGCCATAAATCCCTTTAATCTGTTTTGGACATGGATATTTTGAAAAATTATCTTTTGATTTTTAATAGATAATTTTGATGGTATAATATTTTGGGTTACAGTGGTTGCTTCTCAGAACTTGAGATGCATCTTTGCAGGCATTTCTGGCTCTAAAAGTTTCTGGTGAGCAATTAGGTGCTATTCTGATAGGTTTGCCTTTAAAAGTAATGTATACTCTCTCTCTTGTATCTTTTAAAACCCTTTGTTCTGTGTTTTTAAAAATATTTTAGCCATAATATGCCACAGGGAATTTCCTCTCTGATCCTCTCTATTTGGACACTGTAGGTCTCTTATTCCTGAATGGATACCTCTTTCTCTAGGTCTGCGAATTTATTTTCTACAATTTTATTGAAAATACTCTCTATACCTTCACTATTGTATAGTGTATGTGGTATATACCTCCACTCTTTCTTCTCCGCACAGTCTGAAAGGTTAGATATTTCCACAGTGTGCCAGAGCTCTCCTACTTTCTGTTCATGTGTGTGTGTGTGTGTGTGTGCGCATGTGTGTGTGTGTATACATTGTCATTGACCTCCACAGAGTGATCCAATTTCTCTATCTTGTCTTCCATCCCTGATTCTCATATTTTCTACATGATCCATTCTATTGGTGAGGCTTTCCACTGAGGCTTTTCTTTGGTTTATTGAGGTTTCCATTTCCAGCGTGATTTCAGTTGGGTCTTCCTCAGCATTTCTCGCTCGATTTTCATACTTTCATTTCCAACTTCCTTATTTCATGCATCTCCTCGTTTTATTCTATTTTTTTTGTTTTGTTTTGTTTTTTTGAGACAGGGTTTCTCTGTGGCTTTGGAGCGTGTCCTGGAACTAGCTCTGTAGACCAGGCTGGTCTCGAACTCACAGAGATCCGCCTGCCTCTGCCTCCCGAGTGCTGGGATTAAAGGCGTGCGCCACCATCGCCCGGCTCCTCGTTTTATTCTTATGGTATATTCATATCTTTGAATTGTTTGAACACGCTCATAATCATCCTTCGGAATTCTTTGTCTGAAAGTTCCTTCAAGTCATGTGAAGGTACCAGAGTTAAGGGATTACTGACTTGTGACACAGACATGCTGTCTCTGTTTTGTGTATTGTTTAATCTCCAGCCAGACCTCAGTATAACTAGGACTGTTTAATCATGCATAACCCTTGACCTCTTCCCTAATTTTTCTCTGAGTTAAGCCTGAAGGGCATGCCAGTACTGCCAAGACATAGCTAGGTCCCCATGCCCTCCTGTTAGCCCTATGCTGATTGAAGCTCATTTTTCTTTCACAGATGTATGTTGTTTGCATATGTATGTGTATGCACACATGTGTGCAGGTATGCACGATTATGGGTGTGGTTGTGTGCAGAGGCTGTATGTTGACATCAGATGCCATTCTCACCCACTCTCCACCTTAGTTTCTGAGTCTGGGTCTCTCACTGAACCTGATCTGACTAATTTGGCCAGGCTGGTTGGCCAATGAGCTCTGAGGATCTTCCCTTTTCTCCTTTTCCAGTGCTGAGAGTACAGATGCATACAGCCACATCAGACTTAAAAACAATTTAAAATATTTAAAAAATTTTTATTTTATGTACATTAATATTTTGTCTTCTCTGCATGTATAAGTGTGTACCACATGTGTGCCTGGTGTCCAAGGAGCCAGAAGAGGGTGTTGGATCTCCTGCAACCAACTGCAAACAATTCTCCTGGTTATTGTTTATTGTGTGTGTGTGTGCATGTGTGTGGGGTATGTGTGTAGATGTTCATGTATGTGTGCATGTATGTGGAGGACAGAGGTTGGTGTCAAGTGTTTCTCTTATTACTCAATCAATCCTCACCTTATACTGTGGACAGACAGGGTTTCTCACTGGACCCGGAGCTCTTGAGTTTAATCTGGCCAGTGAGTGTTAGGATCATCCCGCTTCCACCTCCCAGTGTTGAGATGGCTGATGTACAACATCACATCTTGCTTTTTACTTGAGTGCTGGGTTCCCAAACTTGGGACCTCATGCTTATGTGGCATCTCCCCAGATACGAAGCCAACTTTTCAATAAGTTGATATACACTTAACTATTTATTTTTGTAATACTGGGTATTAAACCTGGAACCTTGCACACGGTAGGCAATGGTATTATCACCATGCCTCATCCCCAGCCTGGTTAGTGTACTTATTCGAGGCTATTGTGTGGCCTTCAAGTTACCTTTGACCTTGCGTTTCTCCATACTGAAATTATGGGAAGAGGATGAGAAAATTCCCGTGATGCAACTGTGTATTAGAACGTATGAACACGAGAAACTAAAGCAACTACAGAGTTGTAATTTTCATTAACTAAGTAAGAAATGTATATTTTTCAATTCTCTAGAAGCATTTTGCTGCTGATTTCTAAGTCTCACTGCAATTGCTAGTTAATAAAATTATGTTTTAATATGCTGGCAGAAAATTGATACTGTTTCCAATCTGGGTCATGAAACAAATAGAACGTGGGAGAAATTGAGCTCTTATTTCAGAAATGGAAAATGGATTTTTAAAGTCCAGATCATTACCAAGGGCAATTTTCTTGTAATAAGTTTAGCACTGACTTGCTCAGTGCAAAGCACTGCCAGGGAAAATTAGAACCTTTGAAACAAGATAATGAAAGTGGCGACAGAGCTTCAACACTTCCTGTCCTAGCAACCCTGTGTGCCTAGGTTTGGGAAGGCTGCTGCTACCCAGGTCAGGATGGGGCCAGTGGGCCAGCTGCAGCACCCGCCAATGAAGCCCACCATTGAGTGGGGTGCAAGGCCAGGTTAGGCACAGCCAGAAGCTGCTTTTGCTGGGAGGTTTTGCTGGTTTCCTATGAGGGCTGGCAACTGTAAATCCTGGTGTTTTCCTCCCAGCCTTCAGGCTCTTGGAAATGGAGTTTGCCAAACAGGACTCCAATTTTCTGATACCTAACTCTCTTTACTTCTGGGTATATGGGTAGCATTTTTTCTCTGTAGGCTTACAGTTGGGTCCAGCCATGGAATTTGTTGGATTAGTACATATGAGGAATGAAAAAAATCAAAATTAATTATAGCTACTTGTTTTTATTTAAAAATTTTGTAATAAATTACATTAATGTATTTGTATGTGGGGGTGGGGGAGAACAGCATACGTGTGCCACGGCTCATGTGTTGAGGTCAGAGGACAACTTTCAGGAATTGGTTCTCTCCTTCCACCCGTATGGGTCCTGGTGATTAAACGTAGGTTGTCAGGCTTAGTGGCAAGCAACTCTATCCTTTGAGCCAGCTGACTCTCCTGCCTATTTATTTTGTTGTTTGGGTTGTTTTTCAGACCAGGCCTCCATATGCAGCTCAGGGGATGCTGGAACCTGTTATGTACATCAGTCTGTCATTGCACTCAAGATCTTGTTTTCCTTAGTCTCTTGGGTGCTGGGATTAGAGGCGTGCACTGATGATGTGCCTAACTGAGAACGGTACACAAAGTAGTCGGTGCAAAGGAAAAGCGTGATAAACTAGGCTACATTAAAATTTAAATCACAATAGATGTCCCCAAAGATCTGTGGGATCCACGTGAGACTGAAGGAGGCATAGTGCAATCACATGCCTGCTCCGGAAATCACAGGACCAGGATGTGGGAGTCAGAGGAAAGCTAAGTAAGTTACCCCTAATAAGATTCTTTTGAATCAGTTAATCAATCAATCAATCAATCAATATTATAATTGAATCCACTGAGCCTAATTGGTACTACCCACATACATATGGGTATGTGGTCATCCACTGGAGCATGAACAAATTATCCGTGGTCACCCAAAGAAAAGTGACTCTCCCCATCATAGCGGTCATCAACTACCAATAACAACTCTGCTAGGGCTGGAGGCTTGATAGCCTTGGCCCAACCATGCTGGAATTTTTAGCTGGCTTGACCTTGGGCAGCTAACCACAACTGCTGTGAGATTGTGTGCGTAGCAGGATGTAATGTCCAGAAGATAACAGTTCACAGGCCTTTTCTCTCTGCCCTCCAGCTCCTCCCCTCTTTCCCTATCTTCAGTGGTGTTCCCCCAGTCTTGGTATGGGGTCTGGGGGTGATGTCTCATCTCTGGTTGAAGACTCACCGTTGCTTTAGTGGAGTAGTGTGGCCCTGGCATCATGCTGCTTTGGGGGTTTGAACAGGGACAGGGGGAGCTCTTCGAGTAAGAGAGACAGGCTTGTGAGGAGGTGGTGGACACAGACAAGCTGGAATTGTAAAGTCGGAGCGAGGACAGCAGTGCCCTTTGTGGGGTAGGCGGAACGGTTATGAAAGAGACTGGTTAAGGTCACCCCCATAAGCTTTTCTATCTTCATTCCTGGCAGGTTGCAAGCAGCTCATTCTTTTTTCCTCCTGGAGAATGGGGGCCTGAAATGGAGAGAGTTGGATTATCTCTTTGGAACAACTTGTTAGAGGAAGAAACGAGAAGCCCTGGGGCTGTCTTTCTAGCCAATGTTCTGTGCCTTTTACTGGGATCTGTCTCCTACGATAGTGACAAAGATCTCCAGTGAGAATCGGGACTGATGACTTGGCTGGTGTTGCAGATGGTGACAGCAGGGCCCCAAGTGGGTGACATTTCATGAAGATGAGAGCTTTTGGAGCCATCTCATTTCCTTGTACTTAGATCAGTCTATTGCTCCTCTGTGAATTTTGGAAACTCGGGAGACTCTTCTGTCACCCTTCAGACAGTGGGGGCAGGGACAGGGAAGGCTTCTAGTCACAGGGCTAGCTGGTGTTCACAGGGGTGGGAGGGACTGCTAACCTTCCACCCTAATCCCTGTGGGCTAACGGCTCATTGTGACTGGGATCTTATTTCTTCACTCTGCTTGTAAAAGTGTGTGGCTTCAGTTGCTTGTTTATTTGTGCCTCTTGCTAAAATATTGAAGAGAAGGAGAGAGAGAGAGAGAGAGAGAGAGAGAGAGAGAGAGAGAGAGAGATCAGTTACAGTTACAATTTACTATTATGCTTGAAATGAAGAATTCTGATCCTTTGAGATGCACTGTCCTGCTGCTTGGATAATCTTTTTTTTTTTTTTTTTTTTTTTTTTGTGAAATGCCCCCAGAGCCAGAGGCATGAGAACTTGTGGTAAGTTTGGGTTATCTCAAGGGGAACAGTAGTGAAGCAGGCCTGACAGCTACTCTTGCCCTGATAATCTCCTCCCACATGGCCTTTCATTCCTGCATTGGGCAGGCCTGCATCTGCATCCCTTTGCTCTCAAAGTTGGCTCGGATTCCCAGAGCACTATGAGGGCCTGACACCACACAGGAGTCAATTACAGAGGCTCCTAAGGAGCAAACTTACACATGCTCACGTCGATTTGATCCACGTTTTCCACCTGCAGTTAAGCTACCAGGGAGTCCTGAAGCTCATGTTGGACCTGGTGTGTGATAACACCCAGCTGAGATATTGCAGCATTTCCCTGCCCGTTTAGGGTGTGCCTATCACATCCTTGTCATCTGACACTATCTGCTCCGGGAGACAGGGATGGAGTATCCGCATTCATCTTGTGATCCTTGAGCGATGCTAATGTTTCTATAGCCTTCCCCTTTGACAAGGATGGTATGAACCATCCTGAATGAATAATGAGCTGAATGACATTGTCAGGTTCTAGTTCTAGGGGCCTTTGTGCAACTTTACCTCTACATATTCACCAGCTTAGTGTTTTGTTGATTCAGGGTCTTGTGTAACCTGAGGTTGCCTTGAACTTACCATTGCCCAAGGATGACTGCTGGTCCTCCTGCCTCCACTTCAAGGAGCTAGGATGACAAGACTGTATCACCATGCTCAGTTCTATTTGTTGCTAGAAATTAAACTCAGGCTTCACGCATGCTAGGCGTGGGTTATGCTAACTGACCTATGTCCCTAGTCCCTCAGCCACTTAAACAAACCTCTTTAAAATCAAAAATTTCTAAAAAATTAATTGAAGATGAGATAGATAAACGGAGTCATCTCACACATTAAATTGGTGACACAAAGAGACTCCAGGCTTAGATGGCTTCATTAGTGGCTTGGAGATTAGTAAATACTTTGGGGGAATTGATATCCAGTTTGCAGTCAGGCAGAGCAGTAGGGTGAATACTCTCAGTTCATCCAGGGTGCTGGGCAGTTCACCCAGGGTGCTGGGCACTTCCCTGACATCAAACCAGGGCAAGACTCTATGGAGAAACTGCTCACCAACATCACTTGATAGAAGAGATGCAAGCATTATAAACACAGTTTCAGCAGAATAAATCAGAAATATTCTTAAAGAATAAACACTAATTGTCATGTGTGGTTTGTCTGAAGAATGCAAGATTGCCTTATCCTTTAAAAAACCATCATTGGGGGCCTCAGGAGATTGCTGCGTTGGTCAAGTAGGAACACCTGATTTCAATTTTCAGAATGTGTGTGTGTGTGTGTTTTAAAGTGTATGCAATTGGGGAGATGGAAGCAGATGGATTCCTAGGGCTGTATGTTTAGTCAATCTAACCTACTTATTGAGTTCCAGGCTAGCGGGGGACCCAGTTACAAAAAAAATGGTGGAGGAACAACACACACACACACCAGTGGGGGGGGGGAGAGAGAGAGAGACAGAGAGAGACAGAGAGAGACAGAGAGACAGAGAGAGACAGAGAGAGAACTAATTATTCCTTTTTGACATTTTATTAAACTTCAAAGTAAAATCTGTAGGAGCATTTTTGTGGATGTAGGAAAATCATCTGATAAAATTTGACATTTATTCTTTTTTTCATTATTTCTCATTAAATACATCCTGACTTCAGTGCCCCCCAGTCCTTCCAGGCCTCCCACCTCCACTCTCCTCCAGATCCACTTCTCCTTTCTTTCCCTTCAGAAGAGAGCAGGCACCCCAGAGATACCAAGTGAACATGGCCCGAGTCACAATAAGACTAGGTACAAACCTTCATATAAAAAAATCAACAAAATGATTTCTAATGATATTCGGCTCCCCTCACAGGTTGGTGCCTAGCCCAATCATCTTCTAAGAGGCTTCCTCTGGCAGTTGATTAAAGCAGATGCAGAGACCCACAGACAAATATCACATGGAGAGGAAGTTCAAATTGGAGATCTCACTGGGGATGAGCTTGGGGAAACCCCTGCAAGAGGGGGAGGAAGAATCATAAGAGCCAGAGGGGTCGAGGGCACTAGGAAAATACAGCCCACAGAATCAACTAATCAGGGCTCCTAGGGGCTCACAGAGACTGAAGTGGCCATCACGGAGCCCGCATGGGTCTGTGCTAGGTCTTCTGCATTTATATTATGTTGGTTAGCTTGGTGTTCTTGTAGGACTCCTAACAGTGGGAATGATATTTATTTTAAGTAAAAATTATTTACAAATTAAGAATAAGAGGAATAATCTTAACTGAAAACAGTATCTGCTTAAAGCCTGTGGGTGATACCATGTTTAATGTGGAATGTGTGGATATCAGCCCTCCAAGATCAGATAGACATGGGAGATGCTTGTCTGCTTCTAACGTTGTCTTGGAAAGCTTAGCCAGTCTCATAGGGTGCAAGAAAGAAATAAAAGATGTCCAGACTAGACAGGAGAAGTGGGATGTTCAGTGTATTGACAGTGCAATTCAACCAATGCACAAATTTAGTGAGATAAATCAACATACCAACTGTATTTCACTGCAAGGACATGTTGAGAAGTTGAAATGTAAAAATCACAGCATGAGGTTGAGGAAATATCTCAATTGGTAAAAGGCTTGCTTTTTTTTTTTTCAAACTCAAGGGCTTGAGTTTGAACCAAAGAGGTCATGTTAAATAAACTGAGTACAGGGACCCACACTTGTAATTCCAGTGCTGGGAGGTAAAGATGGGCAGAAAGAACCTTGACGCTTGCTGCCTGGTCAGCCTAGCCTACTTGGCGGGTTCCAGGTTAGTGAGAGACTCAGCCTCATAACCCAGGTAGAAGGTACTCTGAGGAGTGATGCCTTATGGGGTTATCCTCCCCATGGCTGTCCTCTGGCATCCACGTTCACATGGACATAATGCACCCCCACACTCGCACGTGCATGCATACACACACACACAGACAATAGTACAAAGTATGAAATATTTAGAGGAAGTTAACCCAGAGCATGAGCAAGACTTTATTCCTTTAATTTTATTTTTTATTAGCTTTATTCCTTTAATTAAAATCTGCAGTAATAACTTGGGTTAAAAGATCTAAAAATGCAATCCACAATAATGTCTGCATATGAATCAAAGAAAACATCACAGAACTATTTTGGTATTTCTGAGATGTGGTATTGCTGTGTGAGATGTGTGAGGTATGATATTACGTCTTGAACACCAACACCGCAGTACTGAGCGATATTAGGAGTTAGTTCTTTCAGTAGGCAGATGGTGAGGGGAGAGGAGCTCTGAGGGATACAGTTTCACCTTGAAGCCTCCTAAGATGGCAGGATGGTGCCCAGTTCCTGGTTCTTCTTCCTTGGGACCAGGAAGCATAGGCTCTTTACATATGAGTTTGTTTTGCTCTAGACCCTTCTGGAGGGAATGTGGGAAAAGCTTGCCCTTCTAGGACTTGGTCTTCTCGCCCACAGTGAAAGTCCTGAACTCTCTGGGGGAAAGGTGAACTCTGGCTCCAGTTCTCTCTTCTTGATTGCTTTCATTATGAATAACATTTGGTTTTGCAAACTTTCTTTCATGCATTTTAATTCTTTAATCACTGGGGAAATGCACATGTTCCTGCACCCTAGATGGTATCAGCACTGCCAGTCACAGCCCCAGTGATTCCTGGGACAGACACCCAGTGACTAACAGTCAGGCGGAGTACAGGGTTGAATGAACTGGACAGAGGTTATTTGTGCTCTTGGAAACAGGTCCATGTGAGATTTAATCACTATCTTCAGAACACTGTACAATTTAAAACATATGCACTTTTAAAATTTTGAGTATTTTGTTTTCTTTTTGTTTCTGAGACCAGGCCTGGCTACATAGCCCTGGCTAGCCTAGAACTTGCTATGTAAATCAGGTTGGCTTTGAACTCATGGATATCCACCTACTTCTAACTCCCAATACTAGGGTTAAAGGTGTTGCACCACATCCGGCTATTTCTTGAATGTTTTATTTCATATTTTTGGAGTGCTGTCGACTACAGACAGGCAACTAACCTACAGAAAGTGGAACTGTAGACAAGGGGAGTTGCTGTGCATGCCTTTCTGGCCAAAGTTTTAGGTTGTATGGAAGAAGCGCTTCTCATTTGCTGTGTGTAGCTAGTATCATCTTAAGAAACATTTAAGTGGTTGTGTTTTTAGGATATATATTTTGTCATTTCCATAGGGCTCAGTGGCACTTCTCAAGTTGAGAGTCCAACTTTTTATGGTGGTTTTGGATGACCCCCTTGGTGGCTTCTTCTTCTTCTTCTTCTTCTTCTTCTTCTTCTTCTTCTTCTTCT
>JABTXL010021554.1:9836333-9868217 GCA_025134845.1 Neodon shergylaensis
CTTCTTCTTCTTCTTCTTCTTCTTCTTCTTCTTCTTCTTCTTCTTCTTCTTCTTCTTCTTCTTCTTCTTCTTCTTCTTCTTCTTCTTCTTCTTCTTCTTCTTCTTCTTCTTTTTGACAACAGGCAGTTTCCAGATAACAGGGTCAAAAACAGGGCAGAGGGTGGGGTGGTGGAATGAGGGTATCCCCCATGTGCTTGTTTATCTGCAGGCTTATTCATCAGATGGTGAACTGTTCAAGAAGCATTAGAAGGATTAGGAGGTGTGGCCTGATTGGAAGAAGTGCATCACTGGGGGTGGGCTTTGAGGTTTCTAAAGCCCATGCCAGGCCCAGTGTCTTCCTCTCTCTGCCTGATGGCTGTAGATCAGTATATAGCTCTCAGCTACTTCTCCAACACCATGCCTGCCTGCCAATTACTATCTCCCTACTGAGATAATAATAGGATAACTATCTAAATTGGAAGCAAGCCCTCAATTTAATGTTTTCTTTTATAAGAGTTGTCTTGGCCATGGTGTCTCTTCATAGCAATAGAACTGTGACAATGTGTAATTTCTGATTAGGGAGACTTGTATTTGGACATTTCCTCTGGAAACTGTTAAAAATGCAAATTCTTTTTCCTTCTAAAATTGTTTAGACATAGAGACAGCCTAGTTGTAATGTATAAGACCTCACAAATGACTACAAGGAACCAAGAAGGGAAAAATAATATAAGCATAGATGGTGCAGGAGAATTGTCTGTATTCTGTCAATCATGTTTTAAATAAACGCTGATTGGCTAGGCAGGAAGTATAGGTGGGAAAACCAGACAGGAAGTAGAAATGATACAATGAGAACAGGAGAATTATGGGAAGGAGGAAGCTGATTCCTCTCACTCCTGCCCAGATCACCAAAGCAGCAGGATGTGATCTGCCCCACTGAAAAAGGTACTGAGCCACATGGCTAACATAGATCAGAAAAATGGGTTAATCAAGATGTGAGAGTTAGCCAGTGAGAGGCTAGAGCTAATGGGGCGAATCAGCTTACAATTTATGGAGACCTATGTGTGATTTTCTTTGGGGCTAAACAGTTGTGGGGTACCGGGCGGGACAGAAACCTCAATAACAAGCAGGTCCCCGTTCATGTTACACATAGATAACTAATGAAATAATACACCTGAAACAGCAACAATAGCCATTTTAAAAATAATATTTTAGCATGTATACAATGTATCTTGATCATATTCATTCCACTCTTCACCATTCAACTTCCTTCAGCTTCCCTTGACATCATATCCTTATTGTTGTTTCAGTAACCTACTGAGTCTAATTAGCATTGCTTGTATGCACCTGGGTGTGCAACCATGTTATGGAATATTAGTTTAAGATGTGTTACATTCATTTATGCTGTGGATTATTTGGGAGCTGGGTGTCAGGCCCCCAAAGAGAGAGAGAAAAAAAAAACAACAACTTCCAGGCTAACAACTCAAGTTGTGGGCAATCCACCAGTGACTATACACCTCCAAATAAAAATGATTCTTTCTTCCCCAGAAGCCATCAACTATCAATGGCTCCTGAGTTAGGGGTGGAACTTCAGAGGTCCCTCCACCACCCATGCTGGAATTTTAACTGGCTTGATCTTGTCCAGGTAACCGCAGCAGCTGTGAGTGTGTGCATACAAGCTCTACGGCATGTTCAGAAGACCACACTTAACTCCTTCCCATCCTTTAGCTCCCCTTTTGTCTATGCGCCTCTCTGGAGCCTTTTGGGGTTGAGGTAGGGGGTCGGGAAGAGGCTGAGTCCTTGTGGTCATTTAGTCTCAGCTCTGAGATTAATCATGAATCACTGAGTCACCTCTGTTCACTGCAATAAGGAGTTTCTCTCACCAAGCCGAGAGTAGCTCAGGTCTATGGGCAAAATCATAAGCATTCAGCAGGTAATTTGACAAGATGACTGTGTAGCAAAGCAACAGTAGGTTTTCCAGAAGGGCCTATGACTTCCCCAGCCATGGTCTCCAGCCAGCTTTACAGTAACAGTCATGAATTCCTTTCTGTGAAGCCTTTCAGAAAGCGGTTCATTCTCCCCATAATAGCCATGCCTTTTAGTGCACTAGCAGACACATACGTCCTGACAGGTCAGTGTTATAGCATGCAAGACTTAGTACAGGGGAAGGCCACTGATGTCTTTTTTTTCTCAGTGGCCTGCCCAGCATTCAGTTAGCCATCAAGAAGGAAATTACCTGATCAGTTTGAGATTGATTTCTCTGTATCTTGAAGCCAAAACCTGTGGTGTCTTTTTAAAAAAGATCTACTTATTTTTATGTACATTTGGGTTTTGCCTGCATCTACATCTGTATGAGGATGCCAGATCCCCTGGAACTGGAGTTATAGACAGTTTTGAATTCCTATGTGAATGTTGGGAATTGAACCCAGGTCCTTTGGAAGAGCAGCCCTGCTCTTAACCACTGAACCATCTCCCTAGTACTGTGTGTGGCTTCTTAAACAGTAGAGTCTTATCATGTATGTGGGTAACCAAGGGTAACGGCAACAGTATGTGTTGTTTTGGAGGCTTCTGGGGCTTTCTTAACCAATATCTTGTAGAGTGGTAACCCATGTCTGGCACTGAAGTGTCATTTAAAAATTCATATCTTCTGGGGGAAGCGTCTATCTATGCAGGGCACCTCTTTAACCCATCTCCATTTCCTGACCCCTGCTTAAAGTTTTAATCCCAATTGAAGATATCTGGGCACCCCTATTTCTTCATATAATACATGTTCTGTTATTCCTTCTTTATTTTTCACTTGAGTTGAAAGATTGTAGGCTTCCATAGAGCTTTTTCATACATCCCTTATTTTGCTGACCACAGCTTCTATGGGGATTTCAGCAAGGGACCCTCACTGTGGTACACATAGGAGGATCTTGCGATACATACAGAAGTATCTCATCTGTGGTTGCCACATCACCCATACATAGCTGTAATAGTTAAAATGAATACATTACCATTCCAGAGTCTAACTCTTGGATTCACCTCTCCCAAAGGCTTCCCATATGAAATAAAGCTTTGAAGTCCCACGCGAGAAAGCCAGGGCGTCTTTCCCGTCCGTCAGTATCGATGTCTCTGTCTTTGGCTTTGTCTCTTAGCAGAAGATTGCTTCATTGCACTTCTTTTGAGCTCTCCCTTTTGGGGAAAAGAACTCACTCATTAAAACTAGCAGCTTCCATTTATTGACTTCTGGCAGCATGCATAGTTGGGTCATGTTATTTCTGCAAATATTTATTCATGAAATAATATAACTAGTTATTGACAGTTGGGGTGTAAGATCAATGTGGTTTCTGCCACAGGTTCCAGAGGGAGCAACAGAGGCTGCACAAGAAATCACTTGAACATTGGTGTTGAAACCATAACCCTAAAAACATAGAATTCAACGTTACAATTCTTCTAAATCAGTGGTTCTCCATCTGTGGGTCGTGACCATGGGGTGAGGTGATGGGGGACATTTTCGAGGGTCTTAGGAATTGAGACACTGTTTCTAACTGTTCCTCTGTAAAGTTACAGTTGTGAAGTAGCAAAGCAAGTAATTTTATGGTTGGGAGTCACCACAACATGAGGAACTGTATTAGGAAGCAAGCAGAACATCTCATAGTTTACCCCAAGACCTGCCAATGTTGGGGTTTCAGCTGTTTGCAGGGTGAAGCATCCTCTCTTTCTTTGGGGCTGAGAACAGGGTCCTGAGGCTGAAGTACCAGGGAGCCAGAGGCCCCCTGCTGGACATGTGCCCTTGTCATCTTTATTGCTCACGGTGTTCAGTGTTACTGAAAAGCCATGGCTGTCCACCATGTGGTTCTGGGAATCCCATGGACAGAGCAGAGACTGAAGGCCTGTCTGACGTCATTGGTGTGGAAAGGACAACACCCAAGCCCTGCCTCAGGAGCTCACTGTGTCGTGAGAATCTATGCACATTTTCGTGCTGGTAAAAGAACTCAAAGCTCTTTGCAGCCCAGGCAAGCCCCTAGAGCTGAGTGACAGCACTTGCCCCCTTTCCTATGGTTCCAATTTTTAAATATGCAGAAAGATCTGGCTGGCTTGACCCTGAGACATAGGGAAAGAATGGTTTCTGATCCTCTTGCCTTTCCCTTCTGAGTGCTGGAATCATAGACATGTTTCACCATGTTTGTAGATGCTGGTGACAAACCTAAGGCTCAGCGTGTGCTACGCAAACGCTCTACCGGCTGAGTGACATCCCTATCTCCAATCTACTACACAGCTTTTGAAGGATATACTTTATGCACTCTTGAAACACGCCCTTCCACCTCTGTATTTTATTTTATTTTTATTTTTATTTTATTTTTTTTTTTTTTTGAGACAGGGTTTCTCTGTGGCTTTGGAGCCTGTCCTGGAACTAGCTCTGTAGACCAGGCTGGTCTCGAACTCACAGGGATCCGCCTGCCTCTGCCTCCCGAGTGCTGGGATTAAAGGCGTGAGCCACCATCGCCCGGCACACCTCTGTATTTTAAACATACTTTAATTGACACATTGTTATATATATGCGTAGGTTACAATGTAGTATTTGGTGCATGGGACATATCTAACGCTTCTAACATTTATCACTTATTTGCGACAAAGCCTTACAAATATTATCTCCTACCCATTTTGAAACATAGAAGGGTTATTGTTGAGGACAGTCATCCTGCACCAGCTCCTATTCCTGTTCACTAACAGCCCCTCTGTATCTGCTAGTCAGTTCCGCCCCACTCCCACCGCAGCCCCTGAGGACCATCATTCCACTTTCTACTTCCACAAGACCCCAGTATGCATGAGATGGTGTTACAGGCCCTCCGAAAGGTTCCACAACTTTCCCAGACAGCGCCACCAGCTGGTGACCAGTTATTCAAACATGTGAGCCTATGGGGGGCGTTTCACATTGAAACCACAGCAGTGCCCCCATTTGATTTAGTATAAAAAGTCTCGCAGGCTCATCCACATTGTTGCAACTGTGAAGATTTTGTCGTTTTTGACAGATGCACCATGTCGGGCCTACCACTTTCCTTGCCCCCTCTGCCTTCATTCCTCACTAATGCTCATTATCTTGTTTACTGTGTCTCTCTCTCCTCACTGTGATGTAAGCTGCGTGAGCATTGCCTATTTGTCTGCTGATAGAATACAATCAGTTTATAACAGCCACTCAAGTGTCTGAACGGAATCATCCAGACACAAAGGGCACAGGCAAGACGCTGCATCTGTGTCCCCACCAGCTTGAGTGTTACGAGACAGGCGAGTGGCTCTGCCTCGTCCCTGTATGGAGCCTGTGATCTAGCCAGCCTGCGGTTGAAACCGAGTCTGACTGAAGATGATGCAGCTGGGCATCTTGCCAGCCTTGCCAGAAGTCTGAGTTGGGCTTCTGAGCTCTGTGCCCTATAATGGGCTGTGAGGCCAGTCTTGCAGCAGAGTACTAATTGCCACTTGTTCTTTGGACAACGGCCATTTGCATCTATTTGCTTCTTTCCCCCCAGTGATTTAAAGTGGTTTATTTTACACTACTATTCCAGGGGGCTACGTATTGCTGTGGCTTGCTTTGTGGTTCCTATAGGCTCCAGGCTGGCCTGATGCTGTCTGTCTCCCTCCTGCAAAGCGTCTTTAATACAGCAGTGGCATCCACTGGCGTTGTCACTGTGGGCGAAGGGGTAAAAGCCTCTTTCATATTCATGTCAGGTGAGTGAGAAGCCTTTCAAAAATGCACTGCACATGCACAGAGGGTGGTGAGAGGCATTCCGAGGTAGAAACAACCTGAGTGGTTGACAATGCTGTGGCTTGAATCTAAGGAGAACATCCCTTGGGCCGTGTTTTCTTGGTCTGGGGAGAATGAGGCTTCATCTAGCACAGTGGCATCTGTTTTCTCCTTAAGGGGGCCTTGGGGGGGTCAGATACCCATAATATCCCAGCCCCCTCTCCCAGACGGAGGGGGTGTACTCTGGGCACACGTGGAAGGAATATAACCTGAGAGGCTGAGGGAAGTGGTACCCTTATTCCTCTGGTTGTAGGAGTGGCATTTCTTACCATGGAGTTTGAGAAGTGGCTGAGGTCCCATCCAAGGGCCACCTTGGACCTGAAACACTGAGCCTAGGGGTCGATTGGAAACAGCTGAGACCTGCTCCTCTCTTTTGTTCCTTCCTTTACTCTCACTGGGCCTGTTTCCTTCTCTGAAAGGTGAAAATTAAACTCTTGCATTGCTAACAGGTGTGGATGAGGCAAGCGTAAATGACCTCAGAGAGTTCCTTAGAAACGAAGCCCCAGTGGCATCCTGATAAGGAGGAAAAGAGTCAAGGAGTCAGCTAGGAGCTGGAGTAGATCCTGCGCACAGCCTGACAGACAGACATATAGACAGATACACACACAACACACACACACACTTACACTCACTCCTAAGAGACAGACTGGGGTATGTGGAATATTCCTTCCCACCGTGTGAATATATGTCACTGTGGTTAGCTTAATAAAGAAGCTGACTTTCCAGGGACTGAACAGGATAAGGTTAGGCAGGAGAGCCAAACTGAGAATGCTGGGAGAAAGAAGGGTGGAGCGGGGCAGTTGCCAGCAGACACAGAGAAACAAGATGGACATGCCATACTGAGAAAAGTTACCAAGCCAAGTGGCAAAGCACAGATAAGAAATATGGGTTAATTTAAATGTAAGAGTTAGTTAGTAATAAGCCTGAGCTATTTGCAGAACATTTATTTATTTAAAGTTTTATTTATTGATTATATACAGTGTTCTGCCTGCATGTATGCCTGCTTGCCAGAAGAAGGCACTAGATCTTATTATAGATGGCTGTAAGCTACTATGTGGCTGCTGGGAATTGAATTAAGAACCTCTGGAAGAGCAGCCAGTGCTCTGAACCTCTGAGCCATCCCTCCAGCTCTGGTGGAACATTTATAATTCATATCGAATCTATGTGTTGGTTATTTGGAAACTGGTAAACTGGAAGGAAAAGTCCGGCCACAGGGGGAGCCTGCCTGTCTTAAGACAATGGTCAAGGGTTGACATTGTTAAAATCTATTAAAATTGCTAATGCTAATGAACATTTTATTTAACTATAAGCACTTCTAATGCTCATTTTCCTATAAATAAGTGAAAATATTGGAGTGTGGGGGGGGGGAATTGCGTTCCTTAATAAGCAACTGTTAGATTTTCCTTGCTGTTTTGGATGCCTTGAGCCAAAGAATGAACATTAGCCATCAGACTGCCATTGTGCCAGCATAACCATCTAAAAGCAAAAGCAAACCTGGATTCAAGTATTCAAGCTCATGAGCCTATGGGGGACATTTCTCATACAAACCACTACAGTGTGTGCGTGTGCGTGTGTGTGTGTATGTGTACACATGCATGCACAGTGTCCAAGGAGTCCAGAATAGGGTATCAGATTCTCTAGAGCTGGAGTTATAGGTGGTCATGAACTGCCCGATGCAGGTGCTGGAAACCAAACTCAGGTTTACTGCAAGAGTATCAAACACTCTTAACTGTTGCAAGGGTGAGCCCACTTGTTCATCCCAGCCACCTTACACCTAAAATAACCACACAGAAACTGTGTTAATTTAAACGGTGCCTGGTCCATTAGCTCTAACTTCTTATCGGCTAACTCTTACGTCTTGATTTAGCCCATTTCTATTAATCTATGTATTGCTACGTGGCTATGGCTTACCAGCAAGATTCTAACTGGCATCTGTCTGAGGTGGAGGATCTATGGCTTCTCCTCACTCTGCTTTCTTCCTCCCAGAATTCAGTTCTGTCTTCTCTGCCTACCTAAGTTCTATCCTGTCAACTAGGCCAAGGCAATTTCTTTATTCATTAACCAATGAAAACAACACATAAACAGAAGGAACTCCTATACCACTTAACCACTGAGGCATTCTCTCCTGCCCTAGTACAGGCATCTTGAACACTTCTCCAGTACCCTGAGACTATCATGCAAAGACTGAAGCTTATTTCCCTGGCTCCTGAAGGCACAGTCTCAGTGTCTTAGTTTAGGTTTTTATTACCGTGAAAAGATACCATGACCACGGCAACTCTTATAAAGAAAACATTTAATTGGGCTGGCTTATAGTTTCAGAAGTTTAGTCCATTTTTGTCATGGTGGGAAGTGTGTCAGTGTGAAGGCAGACATGGTGCTGGAGAAGGAGCTGAGAGATCTTCACTCAGATCCACACGCAGCAGGCAGAGATGAAGACACACTTCCTACAACGATGTCACACCTACTCCAACAAGGCCACACATCTTAATAGCACTACTCCTTGTGAGCCTATATAAGGGCCATTTTCTCTCAAACCATCACACCCAGCCAGGACTGTTTGAACAGCCCCTACCAGAGTTTTTAGTGTAGCAGGACTTGGTGAACTCTAGATGACTGCACAACTATTTTAACCTAAACCAGGGAGGCAGTACTTTCCCTGGCAGAGAGACTACTATGACCAAGTACTAAAAGGCAAGGCTCAGATCAGTCAAAAGTACAACAAGCTTTAATAGCTACAATTGGTGTTAAGAGACAAGGCCCTGATTGGTGAAAAACCACAACCTTTAATGGTTATAATTGGTGTTAAAAAGGAAGGCTGTGTGTGATTGACCCAAACAAAGAGCTGTTATTGGTCTAAAAACCCTGCTTGGGCTATGTCTTAGTTTGCTTCTCCACTGCTGATTACAACTCAACTCCTAGGTCACTGAGAGTCATAATCCATCACCAAGAGAAGTCAGGGCAGGAGCTCAAGACAGCAACTGAAACAGAGACCATAGGGGAATGCTGTTTACTGACTCAATTACTCTTCTTATATAACCCAGCCCTACCCACTTAGGGATGGTGCAGCCCACACTGTGTTGGGTTCTCTTACAATTATCAATGAGGAAATGCCTCACAGACATGCCTACAGACCAATGGGATAGAAGAAATTCCACAACTGAGGTTCCCTCTCCACACATCTGTCATGAGGTGGCATGGGCGGGAAGAAATGTCCAACTCCATCAGTGCCTGAGGCAGGTGGGAGAGCTGGTCCTAAGGCCATAAGAGTAGGAAAGCTGTCCCTGTCCCTCATCAGCTGCAGTACTTGGGAGAGTGGCCCCTATGTCACACCTGGGCAACACAGTAGAGCAGACCCTGAAGGTGTAGGTGTAGGAGAACTGGCCTTGTCTCTTGCTCATGGCTGCAAGGGGTGAACTAGCCAGAACAAATGCAGGAGAGCTCACCCTGGTGCTGAGGACACGGGAGAGCTGGTGCGCTAAGTAACCCTGCAACCTTCCAGACCTAGAACCAAGGTTACGTGTTGGTCCACTCCAACATCCACCCCATCTATGATCTCCTGGAGCACACGAAGGGACTGGTCCTGCAGACCCAAAGCTGCAGGATCTCCACAACACAGGGCAATAGCAGGATAACCAAGAGGAATTCCAGTGAGGACCCGCATCAATGATTTAGCAGAAACAAGAGAGGCCTTGAGCCAGATCAGTGACTCTTTGCAGGGAATACTTGCAAGTAAAGATGTATGGTTTACTGCGTGACTCACTGTGTGACATTACAGTTTCCAGGATGGGGTTGGCTTTTCTTTTTCTCTTAAATCTTTCTTTATTTTATTTTGGTGAGGGAGGTTGCAAGGGCGGAGGGCAGATATGAAGGGATGGGAAAATGAATGGGATGGAGATTCATGATATGAAAGACACAAAGAATAAATTAAAAAAAAGAAAGTTAAAAAAACAAAAAAAAAAAAAAAACAAAAAAAGAGTGGCCAGGCAGGGAGAAGTTCAGCAGCTAAACCAGAAAGATGAGAAGTGCCTGGAAGAAGCCAGAGAGGAGAATATGGTTGGTCCTGGTTGCCAGAAGAGAGCTGTCAGCTCTCTCTTTGAGGGCCAACATTCTGAGATCCCTGGCTGAGAGCTCTTATACTAGCCTCTTGCAAGTGTCCGGATAATCCAAGTCTGCAGAGGGCCTGCGACACTAGAGAGCGCCACTTGCGGCTGCTTCCATCTGCTTAGGGTAACACGGAAGGAAACTGACCGCCAGCACTTGGAGAGGGTCCCCTTGCCTATCCACGATTTCCATCGGGCATTTACACCCACACATGTACTCTCCAGACGTGAAACACAATCTCGTGTGCCTCCTGTATGCACTCATTTTCACATACACACAATTGGTTCATACCTTAAACATGTTTCAGTACCTACTCTCACATGAGACAGCCCCGTCTCTTTCTGTCTGCCTGTCTGTCTGTCTGCCTGCCTGTCTCTTCCTCCCCTCTCCCCCATCTCTCATCCCCAATGTGAGGTCCTTTTCCTCCTGAGCCCCACAGGCTCCGCCTGGTCTTCCCTCCTGTGTCGTCCGACATCTGCTCTTCTCGGCTGGCTTTTGTCAAGCTTTGTCAGCTAGTCTCTGCACCATTGTTGTGAGGGCGCTGGTCTAGGTGGGAGATTCTTCCACCCAAGGAGGCTGCTTTTTGCTCTCTCTCTTTCCTTAAGCTCAGTTCTAACGTTGTGTTCTCTGGGAAATGTCCTTTGGATGGTCAGTGACAGATTCTTGATATCCCCCTATCCCTGAGTGCGGAGTCTGGCACTAGATCCTCTCCCGTTGTTCTCCATGATGGTGAACACAGGACCAACAGCCTGTGATGGTGCGGGTCCGCCAGCAGGGGGAGCGCTAAGACGCAAAAACTTGGCTCAAGGGTTGATGCTGCGGTGGGGCTCCATCACTGTGAAGCACTGTTTACTCCAGAATGTATACCAAATCTGTGTGTTGATGTGGTGGTATCACTTCTCAAAGCCCCTAACAAGCTCCTGATTGATACTATCAAAATATACTGAACTATGTTTATAGCTCATTCTTCTGGCAACAATAGGGAGAAGCATGTTTGTCTACTTCCAGGAACATGTTAACTCTAACTCTCAGCTTCAGGGAAACTATACCAAGACCCTGGGCTACAACGGTTGATTCTGCAACTCTAGCAGATAAACAGATTTCATTATTAAGTTTCTTCTTGAGAAAGTTTCCAATTGAAACAGAAGCAACAGACCCTGGAGAGAAATGAACCTCTCCTGGGGTAGGATTCTAACTGCTGGTAAAGTCGGGCACAATGGGAGTCTGGGGTGTTTTCTGGACTCTATGCACATGCTGGGCAATTTCTGATAGATTCACTCCACTCCGAAGTACTTTCCTCTCCCTGGAAATGAAAATAGAAATCCATTAATAGAAACTGTATTCAGGCTATTTCAAGGCAGTTGACAGACACATTATCCATCCTAGGTGAACTGTGGTCGGCATTCAAGAACACTGTGCACCATCAGGACAGAAAGAACAACTGATTCGTCATCAGGGATAAGTCATAGCTTTGTGCTGATCCCCAAATTTCACTCAATGGCAAAAGGCTTCCATTTCTTGGAAGTTGCCTAACAGGGAAAATTGATTTCCCAGGATAGAAACCAAGAATGACCATTTTGAGGATAATTATTCCTCCCATTTCCTTAGGATGTCTTCAAGTAAATTGACCTTCCTGAGGGGTGCGCTTCTGGCCAAGTGATTGACAGGCACAGGTGAATTAGCTATGAAGGGAGGAGACAATATTATGTAATGTCTTATATAGCTTGTCCTGTCTCCACCCAGGGCTCTAGGCTGAACTCAGATCCTACTCTTCTGATGAGGGGGCAGGCTATAGCTTCCTCTTGACCTCAACAAAGTCCTGATGCTGCCATCTTTTATGGTAGGTTACATTGTTCTGAATGAGGTCATCGGGATCTGCTTGCTAAAATCTGTGTTGACAAGATGCACATAAGCCTCAGGTTCAGTGTGGCAGAGGGAGTGAAAAGATTGTAACCAGAGGAGCAGGAAGTTCACTATGAGGTTGTGTTTTCTATACAACTCAGAGAAGCTTCACCCCTGAAGTCTCACCAACATGGCTGCCTCAACAAGACTTGAAGAAGAATGACACCAATAGGCATGCTGACACGGAAGGGGTAAAGCTCATGAGACCTCAACTCTAGGCAAAGAAGAGGCAACTAAGGAGAGTTGAGAATGGAAGAAACAGTCTTCCCCAGGGAAGGGCAAACCAATTGGTTATCCAATACCAAATGAGCATCCCTGAGATCATATAAAAAGCATTTTTATGCATTTAGTAGGCTTCAAAGGATGGATACATGGCAGGTAGGGGAAGGGGATGAGAAAATGATGCAATTATAATTTCACTCCCCCAAATTATTATAAAATTATTATTATATTAAAATTATTATTATAGTGGGAGATCAAATTTATTCTTTCAGTAAGTAGTGTCTGATGTACTCACAGGTGATTTGACCACACACCAGGATGTTCAGTTACTCTAAGTGTGGAGCAGGGTTTGGAACTCTACCTCAATTTTTCTCCAGTCTGCCTAAGTTTTTCATAGGTGATGTCAGAACAAATAAAAGCTAAGCATATAAAGCTCACTAAATAGTGGTTTTATTGTGTGTGTGTGGCCAGAAGTCACCTGTAGGCATTGTTCCTCAGGTACAATTCACCATTTGTTTTGAGATAGGGTCTCTCGCTGGGGCCTAGGACTCATCAACGAGGAGGTTAGACTGTCCATCCATCCATCCATCCATCCATCCATCCATCCATCCATCCATCCATCCAGATTCAAGGATGCACCTATGTCTGTCTCCCCAGTGCTGAGATTACAACCATGTGCCTGTACCGGGATTTTTATGTGGGTGCTGGGGATCAAACTTAGGTCCTCATGCTTCTACAGCAAGCACTTTGCTGACTGAGTCATCGCCTCTGCTCCTAGCATATACTAAATAATGTAATAAAAATGGGAGCTTTTCTGAAGAGCCAACCTGTTCTTCAGGCACACCTGCTCTAGGACGTCATATAAGACAGAAAGTAAGATGAATCACAAATTTTGATACCATAGCACAATAACCACCTTATCTATGGATCTAATTCTCCCAGGTGGTACCCATTCCCCCACATCCTTCTCCTCTCCTCTTCCAGCCCTTATGACCTGAAAGACACACACGGGACTCAAGACTCTTCTGCAGTTGTCATGCATCCAAAAGGTTCTACTCTGAAGGAGAAACTCTAGGTTTCGCTCCCCTTTACATATTTACCTCAGTGCCAGACGTGGGGCAGTGGGGTGATGGACAGAGCTCATACTTTAGAACTAAGTTAATCTGGGTTAGAATCTGTGTAATCTTCAGAAAATTGTACCATCAGTTACATCTAGGCATCTCGCTGGTGCAGTGGGAAGCTAACGATGAGCCCCCCGGCCCAGGTGATCTCAGTAGATTCAGATAATCATTATTTTTAGAGAAGAAAGGGACAAAAAAAATCATGCTTTCAAAAAGATATGGGCTCATCTAGAGGGCCATGGCTCTGATGTACTTGGACTAATGGGTGCCTCCCATACAGGCCTGCAGAGCGTGTGTGGAGAAGTTTGACTTCACAGGAGACCAGGCAGAGGAGGACAGCATTGTGGAGTTGGCAGAGTTTTCTTTCCATTCTATTTTTGGAGGTATGGAGGTTTTTTTTTTATCTTAGTTTAATTATAATGGAATTAGTTAGCTTTCGGGGATAAAATATTTCTATCCCTGGAAGAAATTGTGTGCACTCGGGGTCAGCTTCTTGGCTTGCGCATGCTAACACGCTAATACCTCAATGACGTCACCAATGAAGCTGTCAACTGGGATCAGACCTCAGGATCAGACTGTGGGGAGACAGCTGCAGGAAGCATTGTCACCCTCTGCAGCCTTAGCCATTAAAACTCGAGACCACATTTTAAAACAAGCTAAGGGCTGGTGAGATGAAATGAGTTAACGGGAGGATGAGCTGAAAGTGTTGGCTTGCCTTGGGGACTGCAAGGAAAAGAGTGTACACATTAGATCTATGCTAAAGAGCACAGAACCCAGACATTCATGGGAAGAACTGGGGAGTGAGGAAGAGGAGAACACAGTAGAAGTGATAGAAGACACCCCTCAGGCCCTACCTTTAGTAGAGAAGGGAAACATCCGTGATGTGGCATGCAAATGAGGCGTTAGATGTGAACAACAACATTGTTAAAGATTTATTTTTATTATTTTATTTGTCTGCATCTGTGCACTATACATGCATTTTATTTTTTTGTCCGAGGAGGTGGTGAGCCTCCATGTGGTTGCTGGGAATCAAACCCCGGGTCTTTAACAACAATAAGAAGTACCCTTAATTACTGAGCCAATTCTCCAGTCCTAAGTAATCAGGGAATACTCAGCACCCGAGGGGCTTGACTTTGGAAAGACTTTTAAATATGCAATGAAGAGCCTGTCGCAGTCTGCAGTCTGTAGGCATGGAAACACTTGGGATTAGTCTAAGCGTTGTGGAGGTAGAAAAACCGAGTCACATAGCTACCTGTTCCTCCTTAATACAAAGGCTGCATAAACTGAGACAACATGAGAAAAGTCAGTCCCTGATGGATTGGCATATGCAAGTCATTAGGGTCATCGCTGAGGTTTCCATGAATACTAGGGACTGGGAGGCAACAGAGGAAAGACAGGGATTACTGGAAGAGAGGGGTAGTGTTTGATGCTCAGATCTCTGGGCCAGACAGAACTACACTTAAAAAATTGACGACAAAAGAGCTTGGTTCTGCAGGAACTTTGGGAATAGTATGGAGTTCAGGTGTCTTCGCTGAACCCCAGGGTGGGACACGTTCTTTATGAGGCAGGAAAAGCCCTGGCGATTCTAAATAACTGACTGATGGGTAAATTAAATAAAGTACAGAAGCACTCAAGAGGGGAAGACAGAATGACCAAGGAGACTGAGGCGTTTATTTGGGTCACTCAAGGCCAACGTGACAAGATCTGTGTTGAGTTGGGTCTTTAGGAGAAAACAATAACAGAAAACCAAATGCTGTGCTGGTGAGGTTTTGGGAGTCTTTGGAGATTTAGCAGTGGTTCGCAGAAACCATAAACGGGAGAAGAATGAAAGTAAATGAAGAAGTCGGTTCTAGGCGTGGGCAACTATTCCCTAGAGCATGCACGGTGTGCCTCTTCCTTTTAGGAAGCCCAGAGGGTTGAAGATTTCTTCCCTAGTTAGGTTTGACTGATGGAAGGGTAAGAGCCATAGTGTTCGCCCAGAGCCTGTGAGAACCGAGGAACTGACTCTGGCGGCAACCCTGGCAGCCTGAGCTGGACTGAGAAGCATAAGCCAGCCTGGGGGGCTGTGACCTGCGATCAACCAGAGCTCACTTGGAATGAATGTCAGTGGACCTCTAAGGACCATGCACTTTCTGTGAAAAGATCTTGTTCTATCATAATAAACCTTGGGGTTTTGACAGTTCCATGAAAGAACCCGTGAGAACAGTAAAAGCAACAGTCAGGTAGTTGAAATGAAGGCACATGGCCAACTAGAAATGGGCACTCCTCAAAGGCACACAGTGCCAGGACTAGGCTATCTCTTGAGGTGAGCCTCACACAAGGGTTTGCACCACACAGGGGACCGCAAATCCTCCCCAGTGGGCACCCAAGGCTACAGGGGTTCTAAGATGAATCACTACGATTGGATGCTTCCTCAGGCCAGGCCAGCAAATGTGTGTCAGCTTGGCCAGCACTACCCGGTCATAAACCATGGTTCAGAGGAGCAAAGTTAGTTATGCTGTCATTCTTTCTCGTGTGTGTGTGTGTGTGTGTGTGTGTGTGTGTACAGATGTGCTGGTGTGTGCAGGCTTATATGCATGGTGTATACAGGTGGAGGTCAGAGAAAAGCCTTGGATGTTGTTCCTCAAATGCTGTCTCTCTTGCTGTTTTTGAGAAAAAGTCAAGACCTTTGCATTGTCTTGGAACTCACCAAGAAGTCTAGGCTGACTGACCAGTGGTTCCCATGGATCTCCCTGTCAGAGCTTACAAACACCTTCCTGGGTGCGCTCCCCTTGGTCCCCATCCCACCTCCCCCTTGCTTATTTTACATGGGTATTGAGGATTCTTCACACTCTCCTCAGCTGTAGGCAAAGGTTGACTTAGGGATTTACTGCACCTGACAAAGACATTCTCACTAGTCAGACACGGGGCCCTTGATTACCCCTTAGCATTAATTTCACTCCACAATTATTTTGACTCCTATGCCTGGCCATACTAGGCAGAGGAAGTCATTAGCAAATAAACGGAGAAACACACAAGCTTGTCAGCAGATGGATTACAAAGGAATACAATTTTACGCAAAATGCCTTTGCTTTTAAAAAGCGTCTGTGCATAAATTAGTCTGTCAGCAAATGCATACAGCTAATTGCATGGAAAAAAAATGGGCCCTGCCATAATATCATCTACCCAGAGTCACTTCTTGCAAAGCAGAAGTGATTGGACACATTATTAACGGAGCAGAAGAGTCAACCGCTTTCATTAAATTGCTTTTTTTTTTGGAAAGAAGAAGCCTATTAGAATGCATTTTATAACGTATTTATTCCCTTTTACAGTTTGAGTATTTAACTCTTGTTTGCAGACCAGCTCAAGGACTGTTCTGCCCTTTTTGGTGTAAAACTAAAAATAAAAAATAAACGATAATAACATGTGTCATGATGAGACCCGGCAGGGTGGAAAGCAACCAGCGCGCGAGCTGTTCAGTGTCTTTGCCTCAACGGGAGTTCTGACCCGGGGCTGGGGAGCTGCTGCTGGCTGCGGAGCCTGATGCAACTTGTGAGGGGCGCTGTGGCCATTTGAATACTGTGATTGTGCGTTCTTGGGTGGCTAAGGGACATCCACCTGGACTAGGATGAGCACGCTGAGCTGCGTTATTGCTGCTTTTGCGAATCTGGTTGACGTCACAGGTGGACCTCTTGAAGCCCAATGAATCTTCTAATTTCTGGGTCAGGGAGATAGCAAGAGAAACGTCGATGTGTATTCCAGGTGCGATTGCTGGCACAGCTGATGCCTCTGCGTTGGGTGCCTCTTAGGGATATCTTTATTATTGATGACAGTTGGATGCAGCCAGGAGCGATCCCATACTAAGCTTCATGACAGGATCTTGTGTGAGACCTGGGCAGGCACTGGGTGTGGTTTATGGTGTCCTGAGGCTCAGGGTACTCAGATGGCTTCATAGAAAGCAATGCGGCCAATTATACCTGGGGTTATATATATTCCAAACACTATGTGTCTTTGCACAATGACCCATCTACAAATCACCTTCCTTGAGGATGTTTTCCTTAGAGTGAGGCTGACACTTACGGCTTCTAAGCATCCTCTACCCATTCCTTGAGCTGAAATACGGTGCTTATCAAGATAAGACTGTACTCTGCCCTGAGTTACTCCATATTGTATGAAACTGGCTTTTCTCAGATCATACCTTTCCATGAGAGGCTCCATTTTAGGAGAACCTTTGGACTCCATTCTGAGGATGAAAGATAACTATGCATCTTAGTGGACAGGTGATTGGCACCATCTGTTCAGGGCCACCATTCAACACGCACTGGAGAATGATGCATTCCTGGAAGTAGAAAGGTGACACTCTATAAACCCACCAGGGTGACTTGGAACAGAGGAGGCAAATGGGTGTATTAAAATCATATCGGGGAAACCAGGCTGGAGAACTTACTGGACATACCAGCCCAAGGAACAGGGTCTTCACCTGAACTCCATAAAGAGGTAGACATCCATCACGAAGATGTCTCACCTGTCAAGTGCTACCTTGCATCAAGGACCAACAGGAGAAGTCCTGTCTATACCAACGCTTCAGCTTGGCTCAGTCCTACCACTGAGGTGACGTCCTCTAGTACTATCTGCCCTCTGCCATGTGCCCACCTGAGCCTGCCATCCGTCTATCTGTCTGGACATGTCCTGCTCTTTCTCCTTACAGCTGGCCTCAACTCTATGGCTAAAATCTGAGGTTACAGCCTACCACAGCAGCCACAGTGCAGGGACTCGCCAGCGACTTTTCTCTGGTTGGTTACGTCACGTCCCACCTGCTGCTCAGGCTTCTGAGACCTCTTGGACTCTGCTGAAGCTTCTTCACTCTGGGTAGTCACCCTGTAACCTTCATCGATATATAATGTACTGTATGACGTGTGTGCCTGAGAGCTAATAGTACTAATTAGAAGTGGATTCATAGCATCTGTGTTCACGCTGGCTCGGCCTATCAACGGAACCAAGAGTGTCTGGCTAGTTGCTGCCATCAGAACAACTGTACCATGTGGATTTATTGTTCTTCCATAAATTCTGATGCTGTGGGAAAACACAAATGATTTTGTCTGTTTCTGACATAGCATACCTATGACAATGGGACTTTCCTTTTTTTTTTTTCTACTCTTCTCTGCAATCTCAGAACTCAAGTTGGGACAACAGTGGAGTGACGGACGGCAGCCTGGGTGAATACCGCATGAATGATGGCACAGAGGTTAGACAGCTGTGTAATCAGGACACAGCAAGCCTGGGGACCAGAGCACAAGAATTTATAGAGTTGAGGATGTGAATTCTACAAGAAAGAAACCACACGCATGTAAGCCTAGAGCCCCTCACAGATTAACCAGTTAAATGCACTGCCTCTATCAAAGGAAGAGAGGCCACAGGGAGCTGAGACAGCAAGGCCAGCAGAAGCTGGAAGCTGAGCCTGCTCTGTGCAGGTGGAGGTGTCTGCAGAGTGGGGACAGTGAGCATGCCCTGGGCAAGATCTTCCCTGTGGTTCTGTGGTGTTCAAAAGTTCATTAAAAATGAGTTTATAAAATAAATGAAATTACTTGCCAGATCTTGGGCCAGGGCAGCATTGCTCTTGATATTTTATTATGCCTTCATAAAGCACAGCTCATGATGTTGTCATGGAGACTTGCTGAGCTGGCAGAAGAGCCTCTATGTGGGAAGGAAGGTCAGCTGACATTAAAGTGAACCTGTTAACTGCGATGCCTTGTGTTAGAGGCCGGATGCGCTTTGCTTGATCCTCTAAGAAGATGAACAGTTTTCGAGTTGCCTTTGGGAAATTTTGGGGAAAGACAAATAACCTAAGGTTAAGCAAAAGCAGCCCGTCCTGTCCTGTAATTTCTTTTTCTTAATTTGAGTCCGCAGTCAGGAGTGAGGAACTCACAGCTACACTTGGTTGGTTGATCTTGCCTCACCAGATGGTGGGCTGTACTTCTTGTGGTTGCATGATGGATAGATGGGTTGGTTGGTTAATTCACTCGGTTGTTCATTGAAAAATATTGACTATGAAAGGCCAAGTACAAAATTGAGGGCAGGTAAAGGACATCAGAAGTATAAAACATGTTTCATAGGTTGCAGAATTGATAGTGTAAAGACACCTATGTTTCCTAGATACAGTCTATAGATTCAGTTCAATCATACCAAAAATAACGCTCCCCTTCCCACTCAGATGGTATCTACCACATTTAGGGCAGAATAGTCATAGACTGTTGACTTTTTTTTTTGTTTTTTTTTTGGGGGGTTTTTTTTTGCTTCCAAAGAAATAAAAAAAATCTCAAAATTCATACAGAACTACAAAAGATCCTTGTATAGTCAAAGCATTCCTGGACAAAACCAATAAAACTAGATGAATCACAATTTCTCATTCAAAAACTGTAGTAACTGAAGCAGCTTAGTAGTTGAGGATGTGGTCTAGTAGGCAAGGTGCTCACCTAGCGTGAATGAGGCCTTGGATTCCATCCCAGAACCACAAAGAACTGGATGTGATGATTCAGGCCTATGATTTCAGCATTGAAGAGGTGGAGGCAGGGGTACTGGTTGTTCAACGTCATTCTTGGCTACATAGAAAGTTCAAAGCCAACCTGGACTATATGGCACCTTGATTCAAAAAAACAGAAAAAATAAAAGCAAACTCCCAAGCCCAACATTCTTCTGGCATGAAAAAGAAGCTACGCGAACCAATGAAACAAGGTAGAATTTGGTCATAAATCATTTATAGTGAATCAGTTTGACATTGCATCTGCCAAATTAGCCGGCCTGGGAGCTGCCAGGATCTAATGTTCTGGCTCCCATCTCACTGCAGAGTGTCATACATGTGCCATTCTGTCTGGTTCTGCACAGGCTCAGGCAAGTGCTCTCCCCACTGGGCCATCTCCCCAGCCTTTAAAATCTTTCCTTACAGTACATTTCTACAATTGTTCTGTCCTGTTATCAGACATTGTTTTAAATCTCTTTCTATGGCTAACTAATACATTGTTATCATAGTTATTTACATACAGGAAAATGCATGATAGAGTCACGTGCTAGTCATCACTACAAGCATCCACTTGTCTCAGAATCTGTCTCCTGAGAATAAAGAAAGACTGTAGGGAATTCATACAACTCATGGCAACCAATCTAATTAAAAAGTGGGCGGAGGACATAAAGAGATATTCCTCAAAGAAGATATGTCAGCAGATTTATAAAAGTGCTCACCCTCATTAATGGAAAAGTGCATTAGATAAAATTAAATTAAAATAAATTAAAACCACGCTTATACTATATATATAATAAGTACATATTTGATAATTACATATCATATATGATACAGTTATATACTACTATTATTAAAAAGATGGAAGATAAGTTGGTGAAGAGGTAGGAGAGAGGAACACATTGTGGATTCTTGGTGGTAATGTAGAATAGAACAACCATTTTGGAAAGTAGTATGGAGCCTTTTCATGAAAGCTAAAATAGCTATCATGTGGTCTGGTAACCCCACTTCTGGTTCTATATTTGAAGGAGCTGGAATCACTCTGTGAGGCATTTATGCCTCAATGTTTATTGCAGCATATGTGTAAGAATTAAGATATGAAAGCAGTTGATCCTAGTGGCACTTTCCTGCAATCCCAATACATGGGGCCGGGAGATGGAGAGTTTTAGATTAGCCTGTCTGCATAGTGAGATCTCGTCTCAGCACAACAGCAAGAAAACATGAAAATAGTTTGCGTCCATTGATACATGGATGAATAATAGAATACTACACAGTATTCATAGAGGGACCAGATATAAACGCACACTCATGGACATCTAATTGTGGACCAAAGCACCCAGATATTACATCAGAGAAAAAGAATCTCTTTATCTAGTAATACTGAGATAATTGGCTATCCACAGGTAGAGACTAAAACTCAGACCCTATCTTTTAGTATGTAAAAAAAGCAAACAAACAAAAAAGCAAACAAAAAGCCCACTTAAAATGCATTGAAGACCTTAATGGAAAAAATCCAAGATTTTGAAACTGATAGGAAAATTAATTCAAGAAAACTAATTCAAGATAGAGGCATAGACAAGGGCTTTCTGTAAAGGATTTCAATAGGAAAAAGTCTCAACGGTTTACAGAATTGCATGAAATTAAAAAGCTTGTATACAACAAAGAAATAGTGATTAGAATAGAGAGTTAGCCCAGAGAGTGGGAGAACATCACTGTCTGCTACTGTGTAGGATGGGGTGTTAAAACCTGGAATCTGTGGAGAACCTAAGGTCTGGTGGAGTTAGCCTAGAATCAATCCCAACTACTCAGGAGCTGATGTAGGATAGTCGCAGACACAAGGTCAGCATGGCAACTTAGTGAGACCATGTTTCAAGATAAAAAGCAAAAAAGAGGGGCTGGAGCAGCAGGTAGTAAGAGCTGAGGCCCAGTCACTGGAACAAAACAAATAACTCTTAACAAAAAGAAAGAAAGCTGGAGAGATGGCTCAGTGGTTAAGAGCATTGCCTGCTCTTCCAAAGGTCCTGAGTTCAATTCCCAGCAACCACATGGTGGCTCACAACCATCTGTAATGAGGTCTGGTGCCCTCTTCTGGCCTTCAGGCATACACGCAGAAAGAATATTGTAAAAAAAAAAAAAAGAAAAAAGAAAAAAGAAACACCAAGAACCAAACAATCCAATCAACAAATGGATGAATGAGCTGAATGGACACTTTTCAAATGAAGACAAACAAGTGACCAATAAATACAAGAAGGATGTTGAAAATTCGCCATCATCTGGGAGAGGCAAGAGGCAAACCCAAACCATGCTAACATTCCTTCTCACAGGGTCAGAATGGCTACCATGAAGACAACACCTGACAGCAAATGTTGCAGAGACTGGAGTGTTGCAGCTCTGCTCAGCTGAGGGGAAGCTTCCCCAGCCAGAAGGTTCCAGTTCTGCTCCACTCAGGAGAAAGTTGTTACAGCTGACCTCCATTCTGGCAGAAGTGTCCTACCACACAACAAACTTCACTTAGGAGGTTTATTGGGAAGGAAAAATCCAGGAGGGTGGCTGCCACGAGCATGAGAAGCAGCAGCAACTGAACAGAGTACAGAATTTATATAGGGTTTCTTGGTGTGTGTGGTGTGTGTGTGTGTGTAGCTTCTCCAGGGTAGCTTGGGATCTGTGGGTTTTTGTACCCTGATTCTGGGCAAGCTCAGGGATTAGTGGGATTTTGAGCTCAGGGATTGTTGAGATTCTGCAGGCTGACTGTGGGGCAAGCTCAGAGATTGGCAGGATTTCAGGACCTAGTCCTGGGGTCAAGTCAGGGCCAGGTGTTTTTCCTTGGCTCAGGTCTTGGGTCAAGCCAGGGGCAGAGTGTTCTTTCGTTGGCCCTTTTTATCCCATATTTCCCCATTTTTTGGTTTATTAACTTTCCCCTAGGGGAGCAGAGTTGTTACACCTCAGGAGACCTGAGCAGAGTTATAACTCTTCACTGAAGGGGACCAGAACAGAGCTTTGACAACTTCACTGGGAAAACCCTTGCCTGATGGAGCAGAGTTGTTACACTTGCCTTGGGGAAGCCTTTCCCTGGAGCAGAGCTGTAAGCTGCTTGCTATGTTTACAGTGACTTTGGTATTTCTTGGTTCCTGACTGCCAGGATTTCCTCCGAGCTGTAACACATTTGGTGCGGTGACTTGGATGACTTGGATAGGCTCTCCTGGTGCCAGTGGGAGCTGCACTGGGACCCTATCCCTCATCTCCAGTCCACTCACAACAGACAAAAGAGAACCTTCAGAGTGCAGAAGGAAATGCAGCCCACTAGTCTGTGTGAGTCTATACGTTAATGTGTTTGCAGGTGAGGAGGTCAAAGGTCAACCTCACTTTTCTTCCTCTACCACTTTCCATATTATGTTTGAGAAAAGGTCTTTCACTGAGCTTGCCATTTTGGATAGACTAGCTGGCCAACAAGCCATGTGGGTCCTCCTGTCTTTGCCCATTTCCTAGCTGTGGGGTTACAGGTGTGTACCACCATGCCCACTTTTGATGTTGGTGCTCGGTATTCTGACTCAGGTCCTCATGGATGAAGAGGAAGCACGTTACCTCTGAGCCATTCCTCCGCTCTCCATCCTTCTGTTGAGCAGCCACTCATTGAGTTCCTAGAGCTGAGCTTGGTGTGGGGCTTGTCCTCCAAGGATGCTGGGAGCTTGGTACCCAGTGATATGGTTTTGAGATGGGTGGACCTCTAAGAGACTCAATGGAAGAGATTCAGGTAGCTCCTGTGGGACCCCAGTTAGTTCTCATGAGTTACAAAAGAGCAAAACTCACCCTGAATCCTCTTCTGGCTTCCCTTCTAGCTATGTCTCTCCTTACAAACCCACCCCAGTCATGATGCCATGCCCCACAAGGCCTTCAATAAAAGTTAAATAAATGGGGCTGCCCAATACTGGAATGCCAACTTCCTAAGCTCTGAGCTAAATAGTAACATTTCTTTACCCATTATCCAGCCTCAAGTACCTTGTTACAGCAGCAAAAGTCAGAATATTCTGCTAGTTTAATGTAAACTTTTTTTGGTAATATGGTAATTAATTTTTAATGTAAATTTTTAACTTTATTATATTTATTTAGTATACAGTATTCTGCCTACATGTATGCCTGCAGGCCAGAAGAGGGCACCAGATCTTATTACGGATGGTTGTGAGCCACCATGTGGTTGCTGGGAATTGAACTCAGGACCTCTGGAAGAGCAGTCAGTGCTCTTAACTGCTGAGCCATCTCTCCAGCTCCCTAATGTAAATTTTTATATCATTTTGCCTATCACTTTCTGTAACTCTAATATTTAGAACTTTACTAATTTGTTTCACTTTCCCTTTTTTTATTTTGCTCAGTTTCCTCTTTTTCTCAACTTTTCATTTCCATTGAAGGACAATCATGTGGAGAATGAAATCATAGGTCTTGATGGAATCTGTGGGTGCTACACTCCTTCAGAAACGATAGGCCTTTGCTTGTGGCCTACTTCCCGGGCTGGGGGAGACCACTTTGTCTATGTATGCTTGGTGCTGGGTGCAGGTATTTGGAAGGGGAGCCCTTCCTTGGTCACTATACCCGTGGCATTCATGGGGCCCTACAAACAATTTTTTCCTTGTCCTGGAAAGTTTGCCAAAGGCTTGCACTTCTTGCCACTTGTCTGAGGTTGGGGAAGGTGACTCTGAACTAGCACTGGAGGGGGATGGACCATCTGTACACTGTGGGGGAAGCTATGCTGGTTTATTAATGCCCAGCAGCATCTCAGGATGGGCCTTCTTGCTAGAAAGCCATAGACATGGCTCTTAGCTGTTCTTGTAGCAGCTATATTGGTTAGTTTTTATTGTCAACTAGATCCAACCTAGAAACACCAGGAAGACGGAACCTCGAAGGAGAAATTACCTTGGTCAGATTGGCTTGTGGGCATCCCTGAGAAGCATTTTCTTAGTTGATTATTAATATGGGAGAGCCTGGCCCACTGTGGGTGGGGGTACCATCCCTAGGTGGTTGGGGCTGGGCTTGGTAAGAAAGCTATCTGAGTCAGCCAGGTAGAGGAAGCCAGCGAGCAGTGGTCCTCCATGGTTCTGGCTTCAAGTTCCTGCCTGGAGTTCTGTCCATGGCTTCCTTCATCAATGAACTGTCACCGATAAGATGACATGGACCCCTTCCTCCTCAAGTTGCTTTATCACAGCGACAAAAAGAAAAGCAGGACAGAAGTTTGGCCATAGAGATCAATCCCATTTTCAGGGCGCTGTGGCCCGTGAAAGCTGGGCTGACGACAGCAACAGGGAGAGCCGTGGACATCTGTGATTCTGAATTATCCCCAGGAATTGACTCTAGTCAGAGAAAAACAACCAAGGTTGCTCCACACGACAGCCCTGCCCTGCTCAGCCTCTGAGCTGGGAGAGGAGGAAAGCCATTCTTCAACAGTTCCTTGGTGGGTTGTTATTTATTTATTTTTGCCTGGGTTAAAACTAAACTGAGATTTAAATCACACTGGGAAGTCAAGACTGTGTTCTAGCCTTTCTTTTGTAAAGAGCATAGATCATTATGTTTGGAGAGGGGAGTTGAAAATTCTCCCCGCTGAGGCTAATTTTATGGCTCCAGCAAAGCAATCCATTTTGGGGGCATGAATTTCCTGCTGTGTGCTGAGTTTGGACCCCTGTGAAATAGATGCTGTGCCCGACTGAAGCTGAGCCCAAGTTTACCTGCAGAGGTGGTAAAGGCTGTGGGCTTTCTACTCCCTTGGCCCTAGAAGATGGTGCAATCAGTGGCCACCACCGCCCAAAGCAGGGACGTCTGGAGGCAAGTGTCCTTTACCATGGCACACCTGTTCACTGAGAGATGGGCGGAATAGATGTCACACATGTGGAAACGTGGCTAATTCTACAGAGCAGTATAGGATCTAATAGTAAAGTTGGGGGCAGGGAGAGGGCTCAGTGGGTAAGAATCATTGCTGTGAAAGCATGAGGATCTTAGTTCAAATCCCCAGCACCCACTGGAAAGCTATGAGTACACCTACCTGCCTCCCCAGCATCGCAGGGAAAGAAACAAGAGGGAGGGCTGGTCCACTGTGGTTTAACACATGGTTATTGGCTGAGGTGGGCTGGATTCCCAAGAACCACACACAGGTCAGCTCTTCTGTGAAGTGGACTGGGATTTTGTTGTGGTTGGCGTATGAGGCAGTTGCTTGCAGGAGACTTGAGTCAGAGCTGAGGAGCCGAGGATGGGAGCCAGCTACGGACAGCTCATTGTCAGGATGGAGTGAGACTCCTGAGGAATAGGAGATCCAGGAAACTGTGAATGGGCTTTCCCTGTTAGTACAGAAGGGTAAACCCCTCCTCTTCCCTCAGGTGAACTTGATACAACCTAGAGTTGCCTGGGGAGAGTTTCAAGGAGGGAGTGTGGGCAATCAGGAGTCCATCATTCATCTCCTAATGCCTGGGTTTGTGGCAGTTTGTAAAATGTTGGGAGGGAGCAAGATTTGGAAGCTTTCTGGTTAGAACAGAGTTTTATAATACTGTGTGTCAGCCCTAGATCGACTCACTGTCCAGAACCTGTGCAGTTCCCCAGGAGTCCCTGGGTGTGCACACAGCAAGAAGACAGCACCCACACAGCACAGCAAGGAGACAGCACCTGCGCAGGTGTGAGGGGCTGGTGGGAGTCCAAGGCTTCTGAATGTACAGAAGGGTAAACCCCTCCTCTTTCCTCAGGTGAACTTGATACAACCTAGAGTTGACTGTTGATGTGACTTGCTGCTTCAGGCAGGATGCACTGTAACCTGGAAATAAACCCTTTCTTCTATAAGTTGCTTTTCCCAGGTGTTTTTTTTTTTTAATCACAGTAGGGCACTTGTGGATGAGTGACCAGGTGTGTGACCATGGCAGATGATCATGGTGTGTGCCAACACTGCCAGATCCCTCCACAGTGAGGTTGCATATGATGGTGGCAAGCCTCGTCTAAACAAGTGAAATCAGTGGTGGCAGAATTACTAGACTCTGGGACAGCCCCTTTGTCATCAGCCCCAACTCTGTGCACCTCAGTCTGTCCTCTGCTTGTGATGGCCTCAGTTTAGCATCTCTTTTGTTTTTGTAAAAACCCACAAGGGAAATAAGGGAACTCAGTCTCAAGAGCCAGACACCATCACCAGTTACATGTAAACTCCTGTACCTACAAAGCTTATATTAGCCAGGGTTCCAGCGTGGGGATCAGAATACAGACATCTGTTTGTCATTCAGCATCTATTATCTATCTGAAATCATCCTCTATCTATCTATCTATCTATCTATCTATCTATCTATCTACCATCTATCTTTATCATCATCTAACTATCATTTATCTACATATTTAATCTTTCTATAATCTATCTATGCATCTATCTGGTTGAAAGCCAGAAGGGTATCTTGACCTGTAGACATCAGACAATTGTAGAAGATACTAGAAGAAAACAGCCAATGTTGACTTCTGACATTCATGCACAGACACCTGCATGTACATGTGCACTTATGCACACATGAACATAACCACAGCCTGCCCCACTAAAACATCCTACCCTCATTGACACACAAAGATAGTCACCACAGAGCACAGCAGTTGCGGGTTCTGAGAATGAGAGCACAGATACCTGGACTGTTGCTTTGTCCTTGGCTCACCCAGCCTTATCCATCACTGAGAAGCTTAGATTGCATGGGAATTTTCATACTATGGTGTAGGAGGAGGAGTTCTGAGCCGAATTTCCCTGCATAAATTCTGTTTCTATCCCCGGATGGTGGGTATGCCTGGGGCCAGTCACCTGGTCCCTTTGGGTCACAGGTTTCTCATCTAGAAAGCAGGGACAAATCACCATGTCAGTGCTCGTGACAGTTAACACAGAGTAAGGTCAGGACCTTTCCCTCCTGTCTTCTCCAAGATGTACCCCGAGGCATTGGGTAGGCCAGAGAACTCTTGTTGATTGATTGACTCCACCTGGCTGGCCGGCATTTCATTCTGGTTGAGCTGACCTGGGGTTTCTATTATTCTCATTTTCCTCAGCCCAAGAGGCAGCAAATTTATTTTAAGGTAATGATCTTGCTCTCTTTGTCTTACTCCCATAAATTATGACCCAATAGGTTGTACGCAAACAGTTTGGTTTGATATTTCCCATTAATCTTTGCTTTATTTTTTAAGGCAAACTACAGTTCAATAGGCTGTTTTTAATTAAAACTCCCCGCATTTCATGGCTCGCTCCTGTTGTACTATGGAAAGGGTAGTCCACACAATTTCAGGGGATCAATTCCCTTAACTACAAATATGCAAAGTAGGGCTCGCTTCCTCAGTCTCGCTGGGTTGTTTTCTGTTTGCTGAGATGCGTCAGGGCACTCAAGGTTTCCGGGTAGAGGGGAAGAAAAGCATGCTGAGAAATGGTCTACCCCTTTAAGACAATAGCTGCTCTACCACAGTCTAAATAAATCTGCCACCTCCTCCCAGTTCTCTCTCTGAGAGAGCTAAGATGCTCTGTTAAGCTGTCCTTCCCCATTTATGGTTTAGCTTGGTACCTGGCTCTTCCATGCTCCCTGTCACATGGGCTAACCCAGACTAAATAATGTAGCATCAGACTTTCTGCTATCTCCTGCAAGGACATAAAAGCCTGATGTTTTCCTTTGTTTGGAAGATTTCTCTTCTGGGCCTCCTCTGTTAGTTATCTTGTCCAGGGTGGCAATCTCTCTTTCACTTTAAGCTATCCTTCTCAACGAAGCTCCTCTCCAGGGCTTAAAAGGCAGCTAGTCTTATCCTTTAAGGTCCGACCGTGTTGTCTATGATATGACTGCTGCCCCTTTTTAATGCTTTCCCACCTCAAGGAAGCTCATGGCTCCCATGGTCACAGCCCTCTCTCTCCTAATAAACTCACCTCTGAGGGGTTATTTTGTATTAGCTCCTTTCCCAAACCAACTGCTGCTCAACTCTCTATTCTAGCAGAGGGCAACATTGTGTATTTTTAGATCCACTCACCCCTGGACCCATCATCCTCCCACCCAGACCATACTCAGTGTCAGTGGTCTCAGACCCTGCAGTGAAGTGCTGAGCTGAATCACAGTGTCATGGGCTGCTGCTGGCTGCTCCTGTGCATTGTTTGGAACAACACATTTTATTTTCAGACTGTAAGATGTGTTTTCCTTTCTGGATCATCTTCAGGCTTTCCAGCACCCCTGCCAATTATTAGTGTTGGAGATGCACTTTCAACAGAATTATACTGAATCATACTACCTGTGGCCTCAAGGGAAGGTCCAGGAGGCATGGAGGCTGCCTGTGAGATTCAAGTAATTAAAGAGCCCGCATTTTCCATAAAGAAAAAGTGTAAAAAAGGCTGAGCACCACAAAGTTTGAAAGTAAAGCAAGATTAAAACTCTTCCCACATAAAGAATTAATATTTAATCCTCCTTCTTCCCAGAGTTGACATGTTGAGACTACTTCTCTTCTAGTCCTGGGCTAAATGTCAAATTTACATTTAAATAGGCCTGTTTGTAGGGAGCCTGTAGCTGCTGGGTCCTAATGAGAGGGTTAGTGTATCTAGTTTTAGATGTTCTGTCTTGCATTGAGCTAGGCCTTGAGACAGGTAATGAGGCCTGGTTTCAAGGATGCTCCTTGGGTTACTGTGAGAACAGCCTTACCCTCCAAAGAACAGCCTCTTCTGGCGGAACTTACTGACTTCCTGGGAGTGCTTGGGAAGACCTCCTTTCCTCTCACAGAAGAAGGGATCAGAGGAGGGTATAAAATCTGGATTTCCAGCCCCAAGGAGGAGCTCTTAATCAACATGAAAACTTAAGATTACTTATAAAATCTTAGATCGATAGCTCAGGCATATTACTAGCTAACTCTTACATTTAAATTAACCCATACTTCTTATCTATGCTTTGCCATGTGGCTCATGCTTGTTACCTCATTTCCTACACATCCTGCTTCCTTGGAGACTGGCTGGCATCTTCTCTGAATCTACCCTTCTTCCCATCATCATTTGGACACCCCACCTATACTTCCTGCCTGGCTACTGGCCAATCAGCATTTTATTAAAGTGACAAATATTTTCAGTGTACAAGAGGATTATTCCACGACACTCTTCCTCAGCCCAAGCCCCATAACAGAGAGCACCTGTTCAGATGCCAGCTTCCAGAACACGGAACCTCTTCAAGGATGGTTCATTTGGCTGACTCAGACAATCTGGAAGGTATCTCACTAGAGTGTTTGGTTGGTAGCAGTGATTCACCCTCAGACCAGAACAGGAAGAAGTTTGGAGAATATAGTGCAAGAGGGCAACAGGCTAGACAGTAACTAGCGTGTTACCTGGAGTACAGGAAACAGGCTGTGGTGGACTCAGTTTGGGAGATGTACTTGTCTTGTCATAGTGTCCTTGTATATAGTTTATCGTATGCTAATTCCTCCATGTACAAATGGGCAGGTATACAGTTCAGGGAGGTTGGCAGGAGCCAGTGTATATGGAACTCCCAGTTGCTCAGTCTCTACTGTACAAATCAATGTAGATCCTGTGTATCAAAGTCCAACCCTGGTCCCAGGTTGTTGCATTGCTGCTGCTGTGTGGTTAGGTCTTAACACTCAGAAGTTATCAGTTCAGAGTTCTTAGATCCAGTGAACTTGCTTCTCCTCCACAAGTGGTCATTAAAGTCTGGAGTGACAAGCGTTGTTGGGTTTCACAGTCAAGCTACTTTGGTTTGGGGCAAGAAAAGTGACAAGTGAAGTGAAGCCCTACCCCAGCATTCATTTTAGATTCATTGGTAGCATGCTTTGGCTGCACAGCATCCAGGTGAGAAAGGCAAGCACAGGGAATAAATAGTTTAGTATAGGAGCTCTGCCTGCTTTGACTTATGCACCTTCTCCTGTTCTTTTTTTCTTTTTTTTGGTTTTTCGAGACAGGGTTTCGCTGTGGCTTTGGAGCCTGTCCTGGAACTAACTCTGTAGACCAGGCTGGTCTCGAACTCACGGGCGATGGTGGCGCACGCCTTTAATCCCAGCACTCGGGAGGCAGAGGCAGGCGGATCTCCTCCTGTTCTTATAATGTACTTGGTGGGCCAGTTCCTCTATCTGCACACACACACACACACACACACACACACACACACACACACACATATGCCCAGGGACTGTTAAGGAAATCCAGCTTGAGAAAAGACATTAGGATTCCTTTCTCTTCCTCCACCAACTGTCAAATTGAGATTCTTTCTGCTCACACATATTCTCAGCATCTCCAGTGCAAAGGGTAGAAAGGCTGATCTGTCGTGACCTGGCTTGGGGTACATGTGCTAAACTGGGTCCTCAAGTGAGCTTTTAGGGAGATCTCCCTGTTTACCATTTTTTGCCTATGTATGGTTGGACAGGTATGTAATTAAAATCAGATGCATTATGGGAAGGACATGTGCAGTGGAAAAAAATGAATATATACCTTAATCTATCAACTCAAACAGAATCGTCCTCACCACCCTGTTAGTAAGCAAACTCTTTCTCTTGAACGCCATGAAAGGAAGCCCCAAATAATCAGAACCCTTGAGCATCCTCACTCATGTGGCCTGCTGTCAGTCTTGAGAGTGTATCTATCTCTACAATCCTTTTTTCTCCAAACAAAATTATCTGACTCCTCTTGCGAATTGATATGGTTTATTTTCAGTTCATTGACTAGGAGACCAAGAACCGAGAAATACGTGTGTGTGTGTCACATGTGTTTGTGTATATGTATGTGTGGTGGTTTGAAAGAAAATGGCCCCCAAAGGGAGTGGCACTAGTAGGAGGTGCGGCCTTATTGGAGTAGGTGTGGTCTTATTGGTGGAAGTGTGTCACTGTGGAGGTGTGCTTTGAGATCTCATACATGCTCAAGATACCACCCTGTTTCTCAGTTCACTTCTGCAAGATGTAGAACTCTCAGCTCCTCCTCCAGGAACACATCTGCCTACATGCTACCATGTTACACCATGATGATAATGGACTAAACCTCTGAAAAGTAAGCCACCTTAATGAAATGTTTTTCCTTGATAAGTATTGCTGTGGTCATGGCGTCTCTTTACAACAATAGAAACCATGACTAAGACAGCATGTTTGAAAGTGCATATATGTGGGTGCAATTATACATATGGCACATGCAGGTGAAGGCTCAGAATTAATATCATTAATTCTACCTTATTCATTGAGGCAGGGTCATTCACTATAGCCAGCTTTCCTCTGAGGACCAATCTCCTAATCTCTTTCTAAGGAGAGAGAGAGAGAGAGAGAGAGAGAGAGAGAGAGAGAGAGAGAGAGAGAGA
>JABTXL010021554.1:9878025-9927428 GCA_025134845.1 Neodon shergylaensis
ACACACACACACACACACACACTATAGCAGTAAGAAAGTAACCAGATTAAAACTGGGCTACCTCCTTACCAGAGCATAAAGGAAAAGAGAGAACTTTAGGGTGGCCTATATGGATGCCTGAGAAACCATGGTGAGGAGCCAAACCCCTAATATTATGTACTGTGTTTCCACTCACAGGGTGTTGTTAAAATGACACATTTAGAAACCCAGATAGACAAATTGCTACTCATTGTGTCCCAAACTGAAGAGGATGGGATGTTTGTTCCAAAGTGATGGAGAGGAAGAGGGCGTGAGTGTATGCCCCAGGGTGAAGGAATGAGGCACATTTATGTCTGGTTGTGGCAGGAGAGCAGGGGCTGCAGAGAAAGACATCAAGATTAACAAATGAAAGAATCCAGATGATAGCAAAAGATGTGGCTTCCCCATGTGGCTACACATGTAGCAAACAGAAAATCTCAGCACACACAAAGGATGCTAACTAAGCCTCATATCTCAGAATACATGCTTTCCCCCTTGGCTTACTGGCTGACTCCCATTCTTTGGAATGTTTTCCCTTCTTAATAAACTGTTTTTCTCTTTGCAACAACGTGTCTCTGGGACACAAGAATCTGGAAGCTTAAGTGCATGGCTCTGCTGTCTGTTTATCTCTGCCAGATGCCTCTGGATCCTTCTGTAAGATTGCTCTGTGAGAAGAGTGAAGAGGGGGTGTGTGGGAGAAAACCAGTCAGAATAGAACAAGTTCAGATAATGTTGAGTGTGGATGAAAGAAGAAGACTCTTGTGTGCTTTTTGGCTGTGGATTTACTTTATTTTTAATTACCTCCATTGTGGGAGGGGGACCTTCATGCCATGACACTTGTGGAGGTCAGAGAACAATCTGTGGGAGTCAGTTTTCTCCTTCCACCGTCTGAGCCCTGGGGATCACACTCAGGTCTTTATGCTTGGCGGAAGGCACCTTTATGGGCTGGGCCATCTTGCTGGGCTGCCATTGTGGATTTAGACTTGATGCGCTCCTGTGTGCTCATGGGTATGCAGTTGACCCAAGAGAAAACTTCCTGCTAATTTCTCAAGGACTCGTGAGCCAGACTTTCTTAGACCAACAGGCTGTCTCCCTGTGCTGGCACCTTCCTGATGAGTGAGGTGGAGGGCTTGCTCTCCTGTCTTTGTCTCCAGGTGTAGACAGGTGTCTGAAAGGGTGATAGCACCTTATCCTCCTTGTCTCAGAAAATGACAGCCTCAGAGCAAGATGTTGCTAGAATCACAAGGAACCAACATTCTAATCCGTGTTGCAGTCCCAGCAAATGGCCAGGGTTAATTTGTCGGTGACATTGCAACTCAGGGGTACTGGAGGCAGCAGAAGAGGGAAGAGCATTTGCCTTACCTTCTGCTGGCTTTGACACGTTTCCTCCAGATTTGTGTTTTATAATATGACATATATTGGAACTAGAAAATGGCCCTTGGCAAGTGCATGTTGAGGAGAGGGAGAGAGGTCTGGCGAGTCCAATCATACCCCTGTCTCTCAGGATGACGAGCTTCTCCCTGTGTTTAGTAGGAAAATAGTAGTGTCTATTCCTTCTGAATAGACAGCATGTGTGTTTGTCGGCAAGTTGACGTAACAATGTGCTCACTACTCAATGTGAATAAAGAGTGTCAGGTGCCTTTCAGGCTTGTGATTTACTTACTAATAGTTGTACATCAGGAAAATTTCTTACATTTTGAAATAGTTTTATAATGTTGTCATGCAAAATATAAGACATTCTAAGACTGGGAGTGAGGCTCGGTCATAGAATATTTATCTGACTCACTCTAGGTCTGGGTTTGATTCCTGAAAAATGAAAGTAAGGAGAGAGAGGGGGATGGAGGGAGGATGGTAGATGGGGAGAGATGAGGAGTAAAGAATAAGAAAAAAGAAGGAAGTAATTCAAGCCATAAAAGCCAACTGTGAGCAATGGTAAATGAGACCACCACACACTATTTCTGCCCCCAAGTGAGAAAGTCACCCCCAGAACCAAATGGCCTTTTCATGACACTGACACTTTAAAGACATCCCCAGGGTGGTCGATTTCATCCTCTTCTTCCATCTGCAATTTCTTAGAACTTACGCATCATTGGGGCATTGGCATCCTTTTACTAAACAAGCTCCTTAGATTCATCATGCTGGCTTTTCCTCTTCTTGTCTTTTAAAAAATTCACTCACCTACTGCTTATATACAAAACATCCCTAAATTTGTGTGTATGTGTGTGTGTGTGTGTCTGTCTGTCTGTGCACATGCACGCATAAGCACACATATGTTCCCATGTCTCTGTGTGTGTGTTTGTGTGCATGTTAAGGTTGATATTGGATATTGTTTCTCCAGTGCCATTGGCCCTATTTTATCAAGACAGGGTCTCTTGCTGGCCTGGAACTCACCAAGTAATCTAGATTGGATGGTAAGCGAACTCCAAGGTCTATCTATCTTTACTCCCCACACCTGAGAGGAGAGGGGTGTGCCACATGCCTGACATTTTATGTGTGTCCTGGTGGTCAAATTTATGTTTCTATTCTTGTGGAGCAAGTGTTTCATTGACTGAGCCACCGTATGCCTTCATTGACTCTTTCACTTTTGTCTCTGCTATATCGTATTATTGTCATAGTCATTTCTGCATGCGCGTGTCTTCTATTTTCTTTATCTCAGTTCTGCCTGTGTCACCAGTGAGCTTAGGGATTCACTAAGGACTAGCAACATGAGGAAACACTAGCAGAAGGCAGTATTCCACAGGGACTTACCAGTGGGGATCAGTACGTCAGAAGTCTCTGGGTCCAGTTATTGTCATGTGGCTCTTAGAGAACAGTTAGGCCTTGGGGTGCATGTCACTGATGTTGGGGTTCAGTGAAGTCAGGTTGATCTTCAGTGCCCTCACCTCTTAAGGTGGTCACAGAACCATGTATCTGAGTTGGGATTTTATTATCCTCACTAGTAGGTCAGCTCCACCAGGCTGAGGACATATGCACTGCAGTGTCGTGGACCGGCCTCAACAAAATCACCTCTTATTAGGGTAGGGACATGGGAATTTAGAAATGTAAGTAAAGAACACAGAGGTGTGTGAAGAATAACAATATAATACCGGGAGGGCGTTCCAGTGATAACTGAAATAGCTCGCGTTTATTTTTCCATAGCTTCTATAACCAGTGTAAATGGGGGGAGAAGGTAACAAAAGACTTTATTAACATGATACAAAGGACAAGTCAAACAGCCAATGGCTTTTACACTTTGAGACATCGAATCATTAGCATTTAGTAGCGTTGTCTAGGTAGTGAAGTTGCTCTAGATCAGGTCTGCTGAAGGCAGTCCCTCCCCAGGTGACTTTATAGTTATAAAAGAAGGAGCAGAACTACATTTGCATATCCTGACCACCTGTCAGGAGGGCAGGGAACCTACATGAATGAGCTATTTTAGTGTTAAAGAATCAAGCAATTATTTCTGAGCTGTGATGTGCAACTACGCTTGTCAGTCATTTTGAGTGACCTCCAAACTCTCTGACTGTCAGACTAAGTGGAAATGGGCCCACATTTTTGGGCCTCTACACTGTAGCTTAAGAATGTTACTAGCTACAGAAAGTATCCACCAGAAGCCCTTAAAGCAGCATTCTCAACAGTTTCTGCTAAGTGTTGTCAATAAAGGAAGCACCTCCAAGAAAGCCCCCAGAGGCAAAGTGGGGTAAATCAGGCATAACAGGAAGTACTCATCACTGTGGGGTCAGAAGAATGAAGTGTTATGCTCTGGGTCTCTGATGTCAGGTACCCAGACTCTCTCCCGGACCCAGATTTCCTTCTTGGTTCCCATTTCCAATGGCTGAGAGGGAGAGCAGCAGACAGCTCTGGTGCTCCTGGTGCTGCTCTTCCACATCCCATGCCACTTGTCAACCTGTTCCCAGTCTGGTCTCTATGGCAAGGGCATCATGGGAGGACAGAGGATACTGTTCTCTTAGTGAGCACAAGGGTTCTTGCAAATGTCCACTGCATGTTCCATAGACTGTGGCACCAGTGCAGCCTGGATGCCAAGACTGGCAGCAGGGGAGGGAGTGTGCGGGGATTGAGACACCACGGAGGCTTCTTTTCAGGAGGAAGAACAGCAACCTTTATTTTTCTCTGAGCTAAAGCCTTTTATACCTTTACACAGTTGGCCTGAAACCTGCTGAGCAGCCAGAGGTCAAGATCAGGGCATCTTGTACTGGGAACACTTCTGCAGAAAACCACTGGCCAGAAAGAACACAAACATCCTTGTCAATTACAAGGAAGTTTAGCTGTTGGTCATGGGGAGTGAGGGCAGCCAGATCACAATAGACACCCCTCTGCCCAATCAGGGATTGTTTTAGGCCTCTCTCCATTGCAGATACACCCTGTTACTGCTTACTATGTTACAGGTATTATCGGTTACAACATTGAACCCTTAGCCTCAATATCAATGGCTGCAACATTTTTGTCCGAGTCTAAAAGATCCTCTGTGCTGTAACATGTTTCAGTTGGGTGACATTTAATGTAAGGCCATCTCACAGGTGTGAATCTTTGCATATCCAACAGTTGTCTCCCACAAAGGCCTCCAGCCTGTTCATCTTGGGAACCAGGTACAAATGTGATGGGTACCACAGGCAAACCTGTGAGCAGTCTGTTAAATATGGCTGCTGATGGGCTGGCTGGCCTGGCTTGTGAAGCCTCAGAGGGAAGTGAAGGCTCTATCAGGACTGTTTGTGCAGTTGGTGGCTCTGGTCACCTGGGACTGAAGGATCAGCTGTGATGAACAAGAGATCACCATCATGACACTGAAATCCTTGCTTGACTGAGACAATTAATACTGATGAGCTGGGCCTGAGAAGTTAGCTGTTATTAAGAAGAAGCCACTGCCACTGAGGTGAACTCTTGTGGGATGTATTTCCACAGGGTCAGCACACAGAGGCTGTGGTCCAGAGGAAGTTCAGACTGGTTGCTATAAGGCGTGAGATGGATCTTGGCGGGTGGGTTGATTCCAAGGAGCTCCACGGTGGGTGAGAGACAAACACACCATGCAGACTGGGCTTACATGGGGAGTTTTATTGGAAGATGAGAGGGAAGGGGCAGAGAAGGGGACAGAAAGGGGGCAGAGACCAGTTCCTGGGGATGAATGGGGAAAGAGAGGGAAAGAGAGTAGGAGGAAGAAAGAGAGAAAGATGCAAAGAAAGGCAGGGAGAGAGAGAGAGAGAGAGAGCAAGCGAGCTGTGGGAGAGAGGAAGAGGAAGAGAAAGAAGAGGAAGGAGTAGGCAGAGGTCCTTCTTTTTTTTAAAGGGATGGGGTATTACCTATCATGCATGCAGGGGTGAAGCACTCTGCCAGCCCCCTACAAGGGGCGGGACCATCACTGAGGTCAACATCAGCTGCTGAGTGAAGCTGTTTTGTGCTTAGGAAACAAGCTACACTTGCTCTGGAAGGCAGGGAATGCCTAGGCTTTTTGGAGTTTAGATCATCAGTGGGTCCCAGACAGCGGACATTGCTGGCTGTAACTGTGCCCTGGTTCTTCCCTCTTGAAATGAGGAAGTATGCAATTGTAATTTCTCTGGGATTTCTGCAAATGACTCTGACTGGTAGGTAGGCTGATGGGTTTCAGAATGAGGCAGATAAATCTTTGCTTCTGGTACTTCTTTAGTATACTCCTGGCTGTCTGTGCAATGGGCTGAGGACCTGGAGCCTCATCTCTGCCTCTGTCTCTGTCTCCCTCTTTGTGACTAGATCACGCGGGGCTGAAGAAGCAGTACCCATCACATGGCATTTGATCGGTGGTCTTAGTAAATGGTGTTTCTGATGCCTTAGAGCTTGCGTGGTTATCAAATACTAAAGGAAGAAATCAGGAGATGTCAGGGGACGGAGTCATAGGTTGTTAAGAAATTTTACTATTCCGTTCTTTGCCTGTAACAGACTAGACCACACTAGCTGTTCCCTGATGACAGACAGGATATACCCACACAATGGACTTGGGAATGAGAATGGAGAAAAGGCAACCCTAACCCAAGATTCCACTCCCTTTCCTCTTTTATTTCATACATATTGAACAAATCGATTCCAGGATTCCTCCAAAGTCACCCAACTCAGCTGCTTTTTCAAGTACTGGACTGAATTAGACAAAAACAAAATCACCAAAACCTGAAGAATGGCCCCAATATCACATTGGATGTTTTTCTTGCAAGAGTTTTGGCCCACTTATTATCACAGAGACTTCTCATTAGCAGAATCTAAAAGTAACAGGATATTACAGGTTTCTGAGTAGTTGTGTTGCAGGAGCTCCTTCTGCTCCTTCAGCCAATAGCCGCTGAGATACCAGCCCATTGGGGCGTGGTCTCTCTTTTAAAAATCAGCGGCTGCCCTCTGCTCCCTCTCTTGCTTCTGGCTCTGCTTCCTGCTACTAGGCTCCTTTCCTGATCACACAGAGGGCCGTTGTCTGGGACGGTGACCTGTAAGTTTTTTCCCCTTTAAATAAATAACCATTCTACTAATCATAATTCTGAACTGGTGTGGGATTGTTTGTGACTTATGCCTTCACAGTTGGCCACCTCAAATCTAGCCAGGGTCTCAGGTCAGACATTGATAAAATGGACATTTCTGTCAGCTTGATAGTCCTTGACTGTGGTTGTTTACTGCCAATCACCCATGACCTTATGAAGTTTAAAGACTCTAAAATAAAAGCTTGTCAATCCTTATTCTCAATTAATGACCAAATGATGTTAAGACTCATCTGTACTGTCTGTATGGAGGACAGGTGTCTTGGGTCCAGGCGGTTATCACTGGACTCAACAGTGAGTCTCCTGCTCAGTGTAAACCTTTGGGTTCAGTTTTATGGAGAATCAAAAATGCCTTTTGTGTATTTATTAAATTGTCATGTGCTGCTTGAGCACACTGAGAAGCTGCCTCTGGAGATGGGATTTGGCCTTCCGCTTGAGATCTAAGCATGTTTTGTTTCTAAATATTCTTCAAGGGCTGATTTCTTGGGTTGATCCATCCCCCACCCCCGCTGCCAACTCTGTGTCAGGGAAAAAGAAGAACAAAACAGCAAAAGATCAGAGGCGTCGTGACTATTTTTTATCAACTGAAACAAAGCTCCTTGTCTATCAACTGCTTGCATAGCTGGGATAGATTCCTCTGTGTGGTATAACGGCTGACTTGTGTTCTCTGTAGGGTTACCTGGAAACTTAGCAAGCCCCAATAGTGTAACAGTAGGTAATATTAACTTATTATGTATGAAGTTTACTCGACTTTCTTTTAATAAGGTTTAATAATGTTAGTAAAAGCACTATTTTCCAAGCCAAACACCTGTCTTGACATTGGTTGTACTAACTTGCAAAAGATTATCACAGTAAGTCCTGCTGATTTCTTGTTAGTGAATGTCATTCAGTCACAAAAGGTGGCTGGATGTTTTTCCAGAGTAGAAAACAAAGCTTGAAATCTTGGCTGCTTCTTGTTCCCAGAAGACATTTTAAGGAGAAACAATGACAAGGGAAGGGGAAGGTATCCAAACAGGACCAATATGGAAAATGGGAGGTCCCAGGGGCCCCATAAAATACCCAGGTCAGCTTCTATTTGGCTGACATCCGACCTTAGGCTCCTCCCATCCCAATGGATAAAAGCTGTTGTTTTCCCTTTCTTGGCAGCTTGACATTGTCTTTACCCATCATTCAGTTCTTTGTGACAGGGAAGGAACTTCACAATCCCCTAGATGCCTACCCAGCACCCTTGTTACACCCACTCTGGCTTGTCCCAAGCTCAGCATCCCTCCTGACTAGAAGCTGCCTAGACAGTGTGATGTGATGGCCTGTGTTGCCAGGTTTTCATGAGCAGTTCCCACTGGTGCATACCCACAGTATCAAGCTGCTGCTGAGTCTAGGGCTGGGTCTGTTCCATTGGGAAGCCACCCCCACCATCACTGACATTTCTGCAGTCCTTGCCATACCTCTGTATCCACACTGGGGTTACTACTCTCTCCTGTCTGTTTTTCTCTGCCTCCCTCTCCAGGAGTCATTCAGATTCTATCATGATTCTAGACAATTCAAAAGCTATCAAAGTACCCACAAAAAGATTCTGGGTTCATTATTCTTAAGACCAGCCTTGGATGTGGGGGTTAACTGACAACTCTCTTTGACAAGTTTCACCAGGAAGAGTTGCAGAAGTGGAAGTCAAAACTGAAAGACAAACCCACTCTAACAGACATGCAAAACAGACAAAGAAGTACAAAGGATGAGATACCACCACTACCCAGGACCCATCCCAATCGACCGCCTCCTACCTGAGAAAGCAATCCAGTTTTCAAATAGTAAAGGTTCAAGCAAACTTAGAGTAGACAAAGATCTACTCTAAAAAAAGTTTTTATTGGACCTGAGGTTGCTACACAGTGCAGACAGTAGAGAATCATAAGCCATGTGCTCAATGAGCCTGAGTACCCTGTTTGTAGACTAAGAGAAAGAGGACTTGGACTATTGGCAGTCTAATCCAGTCATAGCCTTGCCACCAGTTACAGTGGTTCCCCCATTAAACCCTTTCTGGCCAAGGGGGAAATGTTTTTTTTTTTAAGCTTGTGATTACAAAATGTCTGGTTCAAACTGTTCAAAGAACCTGGGCTGGGGAGTTGCATTCAGGAGCCAGGGCAATCAGGTATACTCTTAAGAATTAATATTGTGTGTATATCTGTGCAATTCTCTGTGCAGAGGAGACTATCCTTTGAGATAGGGTCACTCTGAACATGAGCCTTCCATTTTGGCTAGCCTGGCCAGTGAACTCCTGGCAGATGCCTGCCTCTGCCTCTCAATGCTGGGATTACAGGCGTATGTGGACATTTCTGGCTTTTATGCCTCTGCTGGAGATTTGAACACAGGTCCTCATGCTTACACAGCACATATTCTTATTAACGGAGCCGTCTCCCTATTCCCTAGGTGGAATCTTTGGCAGAGTTGTCTAAGTGCCCCCAGAATGATTGACACCTGGTGCTGTAAGAGCCTAACAGCTACTAGTTAGGGAATCAAATTCTCTCATTCAGAGTTCTTGCTTATGCTGATGACTGGTTGCTTCTGTGTGCTGTGGCCAGTAGACCTATCCCCAGGAAAGCTGATTCTCCTGCAGACCTAATAAAGAATAATCCCCTTCATAAGAGAATGCACTTATGCATCCTAAATGACCATCCCTAGATACTGTAGCTTCCAGACTTCACTGCTAAGTGGACCTACTTTTCTGAGTTCTAACTTAAAACATTAACTGCTCCTTTCCCCCTTTCCAGCTCTTCTTTGAATGCTGATGAAATCCTAAGAAGGACAAGCTTGCTCAGGTGCCTAGACAGACATTAGCAGAAGACCAGAGGACCACTGGGATGGGCCCTTCTTGATAATTGTCAGCTTTCCATATCACCAACAATATCCTGAGTAACACAGAAAATGAAGCAAGGCAATTGCCCCATCCCTGAGATGAAAGGCTGAAGTATTATGACTCCTTATTACACAATAATTTATTATTTATTTATCCTTTAGAGGAAGTTGGAAGCAGTGAGTCTTCTGTGTTCCTGTCTGCATATAGTGTAGACAAAATTCCCACCAGAAGCTGTGGGTGGTAGCACACACCCTTAATCGTAGTACTCAGGAGGCAACGACAAGCCGATCTCTGTGAGATCCAGGCCCGTTTGCTCTACAGAGAGCATTCCTGGTCATCCAGGGCTAATAGGGAAACTCTGTACACATCATCAATGGTTGGTTATTCCGTGTAAAGTTTTAATCTACACGTCACTCAGACAGCTCAGTATGGCTACACCTCAGAGCAGGCAGACAGCCTTCATGGTGCAGATGAATGAGAAAACTTGCCCAGAAATCCTGCACCATCTCAACCAGCTTCCAGATGGTTCCTCTGCTGTGGGTCAGAGTCTGGGAGCTCGCCCAGGAGGACCAGGACCTTGCCCAGATGAATACCATCCTGTCTCTGGTGTGGTGTCTCAGCTTGGTTACTCTGCCTGGCCAGCCCCGTGATGTACTGGAGGCATCTGCCCCATGTCTGCTTGCCTTTTTCTGACTTCAGATACCTGCCTTGGCTTCTGTTTTAGTCATTATGATTATTTTTTAGTCAGTTGTTTTCAATGGGTCAACGAGCTGGGCTCCAGGTGTAGCATGACAGTTAAAGGGGCAGAATAATAACAAATATAAATACTATTAAAGCAATGTGAACACTTAGGCCAACTAAGCAGAGATAACTAATGGCTAAGATATTTCTTTGGGACAATTAATATGATTTCTTTAGGGGGGAGGCTTGTGTGTGTTTTTCAGCTTTAAAAAGATTTTTTTTGTTTACTGTCTTGGCTGTAAGAACTTAGATTTAAAATATAGGCACCCACAAGTGGAATTTCTTTAGGAAGATTTAAAGTCTTGTTTTTTTTTTAAATCAATTTCAATACTAGATTTTAAATCCACATTATCCTAAATAATGAGATAATTATTCTTATAAAGACAGTGAAAATACTTGATTCTTTTAAATATGAAAATTAGTTTTGAGTAAAGTAAGGGTTCTCGCATAAACCATTAAGATGAAAAACATGATTAATAAAAGAACATTATGTCCTCACTTGTATCCTCATTAAAACCAAGGTTAGATTCATTTTACCACTTTAGAAATACAAGTTAAATATTAAGTATCAGATAATTTTAAAGTATTTATGAAAGGGTTTGGGAAACAAAGCAGGAGAAGTGTTTTGTTCCTCGGGGCATTCAGCTGTCAGCACAGCTGACAGTTAAGTGTCATCCGGTATTTCTGAAGTCCACACAGACCTGTCCTCACACAGAGTTGACATACGCTTGATGTGGGGAGTGGGAATCGGGAGGCTCCATTCCAGTTGGCACAGAGGTTTTCTGTGTTCATTAGACAGAATGCAGTTTGGGCTCTTTGAGCTGCTTTGCTTTTGAGCCCGTGACAGTTTGGAAGAGAACAGTACCCATATGTTTTAATATTTGATACCCAATTGGTGGGACTATTTGGCCACTGTGGAAATCAGTGTTTCGGTTTCTCAGGAAATTCGGGATCAACCTACCCCTGGACCCAGCAATACCACTCTTGGGAATATACCCAAGAGATGCCCTATCACATGACAAAAGCATTTGTTCAACTATGTTCATAGCAGTATTATTTGTAATAGCCAGAACCTGGAAACAACCTAGATGCCCTTCAATGGAAGAATGGATGAAGAAAGTGTGGAATATATACACATTAGAGTACTACGCTGCAGTAAAAAACAATGACTTCTCGAATTTTGCATGCAAATGGATGGAAATAGAAAACACTATCCTGACTATTTGGAAAGGACTAGGAGGTGTGGCCTTGGTGGAGGAGTGGTATCACGGGGGGGGGGGGCTTTGATGTTTCAAACCCACACAATTTTCAACTAGTTCTCTCTACCTAGTGTTTGAGGATCAAGATACAAGCTCTCAGCTCCTGTTCCAGAGCCATGCTTGTCAGTTTGCTGCCATGCTCCTACCATGACGGTCATGGATTCTAATCTTCAAGAATGATGAGTCCCAAATTAAGTGCTTTATTTTATTATTTTATTTTATTTTTATTTATTTTATTATTGCCTTGGTCGTGGTGTCTTATAGCAATGGAAAAGTAACTGAGACAGAGCCCCCATTCCCTTTGTAGTGAATCTTAATTATTTAACAAGTGTTTTACCTATTTTGTCTTATACATAAGAAAAAACAGATGAATAACCATCCCAAATATACTATGATATAACATAGCAAGATGATAGCCTTGAAGCTGGTATTTTAAATAGCCATTTATTAAAGATGTTCAGAGTTGACTCTTGCATAGGTATGGGTTAAGATTTGGACCTTGAAAAGCCTGTTTAGTTTTTCTAAAGAGGCAGTAGTGGTAAAAATTTTTCTTAAAATATTATATTTATATATGTACTCATAAATATACAAAACACGTAAAAACACATGCATAAAACTTCTTAATCCTTATAATGAAGAATTTAGTATCTCAAAGGAGGGCAATTATCCAATAGGAAAAATTGTACCATGAAGCGGGAGCAATCATCTCTCTAATTTATACCCTCAAGCAATAGGAATCATGTCGTAGGACCAGAATTGAGACAAGGATTAAGGCGATAATGTCTTGGCCACAACTGTTAAAATTATGTCTATTCTTGTCTTTAATTTTTTAATTTAAAATTGAAAACTCACATTAATTATCCCAAAGAAAGAATTAGAACCATTAGCCATCCTCCCTCGTTCCACTTAAGTGGTTAGATTGATTTAATATACTTACTTTGGGCTTTGTCATTTTTCGCTTCCTTCCCTTCAATTGTCAGACTGGACACGGAGCCAAGCTTGGAAACCATTTATTAAAAATTAATCATTAGAATAATTTAAATGAGGAATGTAGGCAGCTATAAAGGGTCAGAGAAAGGTGATCACATAGGTGGGAGTAGGAGTAGGGAAGCCTCCAGTGCAACTCAAGATGGGGCAGGTAGCACCTGCCAAGGGCTCAATAATTCCTCAAGATAGCCACCTTGATGCACCTCGCTACAGTAAGAGGGATGACATTTATGCAGCTTTAGAGGCACCCTCTGGCAGCTGGTTAATCTGGTCTAGGACTTGCGGCAATCTTCTTTGGTAATCTGCACCATGGGGCTGTCTACCTGTTCCTGATTCTCCATCCTAGATATGAGGGTGTCCAGATACTGCCATGCAGCTAAGTGTGGATACATTATGGGGATTCATGACACTCAAGACCTTGTCTAGAACTTGAGTCACCTATGCCATATACGAGGTCACCCTAGAATTCATCATCAGAACTGTATGCACCCTGAAGGATACTTCAGTCTCAGGAGATGCCATGTGGAAGCCAGTTCATACTTTCATTCCTCTTGTGGATGGCATTTACAGCATACCCGGGGCACACTCCAAATTTTTCTGCTGAAGGGTCTTTTCCTTCGCCTTGCTTAGCCTTGGAGTCCTTCTGTGCCTTCTCAGGCACAGAACCTGGTATCTTGATCCTTACTGTTAAATTAAACTCAGACAGGGTATCGTCATCCATGGCCAGCTAGTCAGTGCATCCCTTGGGTGGTGCAGAGTAGGAGGTGGCATGGACCAACTGTGCCCATCATGGTTATTTGACCAAATCCATGGTTATTTGACCAAATTCACTTGCCATAAATTCATGATGCAAAACAAGAAACCCTCTTGGCAAAGCATTCTAGTTCCCATAATCCTCTGGCTTGCCCTTCCAGCTTTAATTCCTCCTCTCTCTTTGAATTCTACAATTCTTCTGTAAAAGGCTTCTGCCCTACTTTGCCGTTTACATGGGTCTAATGAAGACAAAGGGCAGAGCTCTTTAACCAGTTCAGGTGATAGCACTGGCAAAGAGTGAGTGTCTGAATCTGTGTGTCATCCCATTGAGGAGGTGGGGATGAGGGACCGCTAAAAGTAAGTACTTAGCAGTCTGTCTTCAACTTTGCCAAAAAGTAACCACAAAAGAACTAATAGACAACATTGATCATCAGAGGAGCTTAACAAGAGCAAGTTCCGAAAAGGGGACTTTGGAAGACACAGATCTTAGACTGCACACCCAGAACTCCAACCCCAAGGCCCAAGGCCCAAGGCCCAAGGCATACTTTGCAGAGGAGGACTCTGATGTGTCAGAAGCAGTTTTCCTGAACTATTGCAGGCCATGATGCCACTGCAGCTTATAGCAATTGATAATTCAGATGTCAACCCACCAGAGAAAGTATTCACTGATGGGTACCCCCTCAGCAAGGCTTGCGGACCACTGACTCTAAAAACTGCTGCTTTCAGCTGTAATTTTATTTGTGCAGTAACAGCTATGCATTTTCATGTAATGTGTATATGTAATCTCATAATTACATCTCAGACTTATGGGTACATACATCTGTGTGTGTTCAGGAGGTTGACTTTTAATTTAGCTTTATAATTTTGATATATAGAATACATGCTTCATAACCAGATCTCTTTGTCCCACAAGGACTGTAGACACTTAAAAGCCCGATTTGTTCTTTTGCTTAGACTAACTGCACACAATTAGCTCACTTTTACCTCAGAGTAAGTTGAAACTAGACTAAAAGCTTTTTGTAAATAGATCATAAGCTTATAACTTAAAGATCAAAACCTTACAGCTGTGCACAAGACCAGAGTCTGAGATATCCAACCAAGGTTGCTACACAAAGCATCCTAAGAACAACATGCCAATTCTTCACTTGCCATTCTGCTAACAATAGACCTATGTCTCAAAGTTTGTCACTGGGTACTGTGTCCACCCTGTCTGGTCACAGTCTTACTTCTGTAACCTTGGAACATTGTCTTGCCATGACAATGGCTCAACTCCTTATCACTTACCCTAGGAATGTGCTTTTGTATTTTTTGTTTATCACTTCAAGCCTCCTGTAAGAAAATGAGATTTTAGGCTAGAGGAGAAGAAGAGAGGAAGCTAGGAGGAATTAGAGGTAGGAGAACTAGAATAAAGAAACTGACATGGAAAAGCATATGCGAGTTTGTTCGCTTATACTCAGATAACTAGGGAAAGAAGTTCTTTTCACTTATTGTATCTTAGAATCTGAACCCTGAAGCAAATCTTGGGGCTGGACCCTAAAGGCTCTTGTTTGTAGATGGAAGTTTCTGTCCCATCTGGTCCCATAGCTATTTAGTCCCAAAGAAACACACAGAGGGATATATTAATTATAAACCGCTTGACCTATTAGCTCAGGCTTATTATTAACTAGCACTTACAATTAAATTAACTCTTCCCAGAATTCTCCTAGTTTAGAGGCCCTGCCTAAACTTCTTGCCTGGCTACTGACCAATCAGTGTTTTTATTAAACTAATATGAGCAACAAATCTTTACAGTGTACAAGAGCATTATCCTATAGCATTTTCCCTTTTTTCTTTTCAAAAAAAGAATGCTGAATCTAATCTCCTTTGTTTAGCTTTTTTTTCCTGACTATTATCCATAACAAATTGTAACCAACACTCTAAACAAAGAGAAACATCCATAATTCAATTTTTGGGAATGTGAGCATAATTTTCTAAGCTACTTCCTGTTGATTGGGGCCACTGATAAACTTATGGGGGCCCAAAGAAAATTTAGGATTATGGTCAAATCCTGACTGGAGCCTTCTGTGAGGCTATATCATCTCAGCCAGCAGTCTTGAGGTGGTTCTTGATGCAGAACTGCAACAGAGGTGTTCTGAAACATTGGATCATCTAGGCCATCCATTTCCACTAGAGAATTTATTTTTCTTAACCTGTAATGAATCCACAGTGGGGCAACCAGACTAGGAGAATTCTCATTTCCTGTGGGAACAAAAACAAAGTCTCTTTTCCAAAGTAACATATCTTTTTACTTAAATTTTGAAGTCAAGGCATTTTTAAAATATATAGATTGGATTAATCTAGCAGAATCAAATGTCTTTTAGCAGCTGTTGCACCTTTCTCAGCAGCCAAACAATTAAAAGACCACAAAATAACACAATATCCAGATTCTTTATGTATTTTCCATCTTTATGTGGATTTTTTTTTACTCTACTTCTTTTATTTTTATTTCTTGGTTTTTGAGCCAGGGTTTCTCTGTATATCTTTGACTGTCCTGGAACTCACTCTGTAGACCAGGCTGGTGACTGAGTCTCTGCCTTTCCTCTTCTTAGAATTCTCCTAGTCTGGTTGCCCCACCTATACTTCCTGCCTGACAACTGGCCAATCAGTGTTTTATTGAACCAATATGAGCGCTTTGTTTTTTTTTTTTTAATTTTTAATTTATTTTTTGGTTTGGTTTTGTTGGAGACAGGGTTTCTCTGTAGCTTTGGAGCCTGTCCTGGAACTAGCTCTTGTAAACCAGGCTGGCCTCGAACTCACAGAGACCAGCCTGCCTCTGTTTCTTGAGTGCTGGGATTAAAGGTGTGTACCACCCCCACCCAGCATGAGTGAAAAATCTTTACAGTGTACAAGAGCAGTATCCCACAGCACTTGTTACTGATGAACTGGGTTTACCAGTTCATGGAGATTTAACAATGGCGTGTTAAAGGAACACCGTACAGACACCGGTTCTTGTCCATCTTCCAGTTAAGCAACTGCTTGGTATAGTAAAGGAATATGGGGATGAGTGGAAACATACAGACTAGCAATAAAATTCTCAGCTTCCTTTGCTATTTGTGATTTTCCAGGAAAGGTTTACAGGAAGCGGGATCTAGCTACTAACTGAGAGGGAATCAATGAGAAACAAGAGGCCAGGCTGCTCAGCTTGAGTGCTTTGGGCTGGGGTGGAGCCTGCTCTATAATCTCCCACTCCATAAAATTCTTTGCAGTTAGGTGTCTATGAGCCTACACTATCCTTCTCTCTTGGTCAGCTCATCTATCTCAGGTGTCTTGTTTCATGAATGGAAAATTCATGAACATGTATAACGAGCAGGCCCACAAAGTGCTCAAGTGAAGCCCTTGAGCTTGCTGTTGCCCGATTCATTCTGTCCTCATGGTCACCCCACAGTCATCTGCTCTTAGTTGCTGTCCTTATTACTGTGATAAAAAACATTTTAATCAAAAGTTTATTTGAAGCTCTAGTCCATTGGGGCAGGAAGTCGTGACAGGAGCATGAGGTGGCTGGTCACACTGTATCAATTAACCCAATGTAGAAACTCCTTAGTGGTATTCCTGGGTGCTTGTCTTCCAGGTGACACTTGATCCCATTGACTTGACAATTGACATTAGCCTTCAGACTCTTCCATGAAATAAATTACAGATTTTATCACACAATGAACCCCCTATCCCTAGGCCAAGCTATCACTTGATAAAACTGCCCTGTGAGGAACTGATTTCAGGACTTCTTTTCATATTCACCTTCTACTGTGAGGTGGAGGTACCTCAATGATCCAAACCTACAAAGTAGAGATGTCTAGACCCCAACTAACCATGGGCTTCCCACCCCCTAGCCAGTCTATTTTCCATTATCTTTTTTTTTCTTCAACTTTCCACTAAAGATTTGACTTCATAGCCTGACTGCAAGAGAAGAGCTAAGATCATGAATCAAACAAATCAGCCCTGGGTGAATTATTTTCCGAAGAACATTAGCACCAAGAAAATGTTAATGATTCTAGGAAATGTTAATAACACCCACAAAATATTTAGGAAATGTCATAATAAATGCAACCAAATAAATCTCTTTATTCCTGACATATTTGGGTTCTTGGAGTTTTAGTATAGTGTCTTCCTCAGGGATTTTTTTTTTAAAATGTATGTGTCCATGGAGGTATGTGTGTGTGTATATGTGTGTGTGTATGCGCGTGAGTGTGCATGCATTCATTCAAGAATGTGTGCACGTGTGCATGTGGAGGTCAGAGGACAATCTCAGACGTCATTTCTCAGGATACCTTGTTTTTAAAAATAAAAGCTTGGAGCTGGAGAGATGGCTCAGCAGTTAAGAGCACTGGCTGCTTTTCCAGAGGTCCTGAGTTCAATTCCCAACAATCACATGGTGGCTCACAAACATGTATAATAGGATCTAATACTCTCTCCTGGCATGCAGCTGTACAAGCAGAACACTCACATATAATATATAAATAAATAAAATATAAATAATAAAACAAGATCTCTCACTGGCTTTTAGTTAGTCTGACTACCATTAGGTCTGTCTGCCCTAGCTTGTCTGTGAGTCCCTGACTCCATCTGGCTCCACCTCCCCAGCCCTGGGGTCATGAGCACGTACCACCATGCTGGGACTTCTCATATGAGCAGTGGCCACACTCAGGCTCTCATGCTTGTACAGCAAGTCCTTTACTGACTAACACATCATCACTTCTCCAGTTTTCTTTCTTTAAAGCTTTAGCTTGACCACATGAAATGAAGGGCTAACAATAAATAACTTGTTTTTAAAGTTAAAATTTGGAGCAAGAGTATCTGGTATTTCTTGAATCCTTGCTTTCACCACAGCCCATGGATTTGGCTATTTACACTCAATAATTCAGTGAAGGCGTCAATAGTTCAGTGAAGGCGTAAGTCGCAAACAATGCCACACCACTTTGGAATTATGATTAATAGGGTGGTATTTATTTAAAGGGGAAAAACTTACAGATAACCGTCCCAGACAACAGCCCTCTGCGCAATCAGGAAGGAGTCTAGTTGCCGGAACCGGAGCAGGAAGCGAAGAGAGCGAGAAGGGAAGTAGCCGCTTTTTTAAAGGGAGAGAGACCACGCCCCAATGGGTTGGTATCTCAGCAGCTATTGGCTGGAGGAGCGGAAGGACCTCCCACAACAATTCAGGAAGAAACCTCTACTGTTATCTCTTTTTGATCAGATGAAGGAACTACACTTCTTTAAATATGGAGACAATTTACATTTCTCATTTGAAATTAACATGTCAGTTAAGGAAGTAGAATTTTTGTATGAGATCTTTCTCCAATGGGCCCTGAATTACTATGAATTACTGTCAGTTTTAAGGATTTGATTTTATGGCAGTGTGAAAGCCACATCACTCAGTAGGAACCAGACTTTGAGTTCTCATCTTTAGAGTTGGTGATACACTGTGCCACTCTCTGGGATGCCGGGCAGTGGTAGAGAGTTTGGGTACAGCCCCGTGATCACAGTCATGAGGTGAAGACTGACATCTCATTGTGTGCTGCAGACTGAGTTGTGCTATATAGTAGGCCAAAGGTAGGTGTGCTTTTTGAATTATTTCAACATACAGCGTGTTGGGAGGGAGCCCTGTCATGATTCAAGGAACCTGGTTGGGAAACAGTGATGTGGAAAGGCTCTGGCTCCTGAGCTAATGGTGAGTCTGGATTTCACTAGGAAGCAAGGACCCCTTCAGAGGGTACAACAAAGAGAGTTCATGAGCGTCCATTTCCAGACTATCGGACAGGCAATTGGACCAATACAGGACAAGTCCCAGCAACTCCAAAAGCCACTATGATCCTTTGATCTTGAGTCAAGGGATGAAAATGTACAGAACTCTGCTAATGGCAGAGAGACACTCTGTGGGGTCTAGGAAAAGAACCACACCCTTCCTTTCTCTAACTTACATGTCTGTCCTACTCATGTTCCTGGCCTCCAAAATGGTGTCCCACACAATGATTTAAATGTAGCAATGATCCATCTATCTAGACATGTTCCTTCACCAGCTATGACTTGGAATTGCCTTGATAAAAGGCAAGAACTCTCCAGTGTAGTTGACAGGATATGATCTTTGTTTGTAAATGTGGACAGGTTAGGAAATGGCTCTTGAAACTTCCTGGGGTACAGGGGAACTCGGGGTAAGGAGCTGCGAGCCTTGACTCCAGCATCCCCTGAAGCCATGAATTAGTTATTTTTAACCTTTCCATCCTCTCTTGATGATGATGATGATGGATGATGATAATGGTAATGACAGCAACATGAACATCACAGAGTTAATGGGAAACTAAGTGACATAAAGAAAGATAAATAAATCTAAACCAGGGAGGAAGCGCTAGGGCAGCCTCGGAGAGAATTCTTCAGACACTGTCTCTCTTCCTTTTATGAGACGTGTCTCTCACTTACATTGGGCTCACCAGGTAGACTAAGCTAGCCATCAAGACAGCCCCAAGGATCCACCCGTTTCCAGCTCCCTCTGCTTCCCCAGTGCTAGGATTCCAAGCATGTAGTAGCCCAGCTTTCATCCGTGGGTTCTGGGGATTGAGCTCAGGTCCTCACGTGCGTGAGATAAGTACATGACAAGATGAGCATCTTCACAGCTCCTGGTTTTGAACTCCACTGATGCTGGGCCCAGAGTGAGTCAGAACATCACTGTGGCAGGAGAAGTGTGGGGGGAGCCCACGTGTGACTCGGTTTCCATCTGGAGTCATTACTGACTTAAAGAAGCCGTTTGAGTTCAAGATTGCCTGTCTTGCTTGCTCCAAATATCCTTGAAGGCTGTGAGAAAGTTCTGATTAAGCCCTTGAGAAAGAACATTTTTTTTCCCAGATGAAAGAATACATTATCTATTAAGATTTAGGTTGGTATATACCGGCCAGAGGCACTCCTCGTTAGAGATTAGAAGCTGCTTAGCTGAATGAGGGAACACACCTGCTTGAGCTTCCTCCCAAGGACAGGCAGGGAAGTGGCCAGCTGACTGTATTGCCCGTTGTTCTCCATTCTGCCTGTAATTAGTCTATATGCTGGCTGAGACATAAACTCGGGACTGTTCGGTATTTACCTTCAGTCCTCCGGTCTATCCTATGTTTCTGTCTTCATTTCTCTTAATCTGCCATTTCCTACTACCTTGCATTTCCTCCCAGGTACCACCTGCTGATTCCTGCTGGAGTGGACTTCAACAGAGAAGGAGGCTACCCATCTCATAGTAGATGTAAGGCAGAGGGCAAAGATGGACCCCCTAATGACCTACTTCCTCCTTCAAGCTATGCCCCATTCCCTAACATACCCACGATCTCTGTTTGTCACCTAAGAACAAAATATTCAGCACCCCTGACTGTAGGGGACACTTCATATGCACAGTATAGCATTTACACAGTGTCTTCATTTACTGATTGTTTTAAGCCTTCAGATCATTCAAAAGAACTGGTAGCCAGTGAGAAGGAAGAGTTGCCCCTGAAATGGCCCCTCTGGGATCCCATTGTGCATGATAGTGAAACACAGCAGGGTATCTTTCTGACTGAGCCAGGATCCCAAGAAGATAGACTACTTGACTTTATATCTATTTATTTTGAGGCAGGGTCTCTCACTGAACTTGGAACTCACCAGTTTGGCTTGGCTCTCAGGCTAGTGAGTTCCAGGGATGCTTCTGTCTGTCTCTCCAGTGATGGAATTACAGATGTACACCACCACATCTGGGTTTTCACATGGGTGCTGGGGATGATTCTACTCACACAGCAAACACTTTACTAACTGAGCCATTTCCCACACATAGGGCCCACAGGTCTACCCCTTCTCCCAGAGTTCATATTGAGGATAGCTTGCAGTTTCTGGCAAAACATTTTGCTTGTTCCTGTCTTCACTGTGTCCACCCTGGTGGTTAGTTATAGGGGAGTTTGCTCTGTCTTGAGCCTGGTAATTTCCCACCTGCCTGGGGGATTTCCACTGTACAGTAGTTAGGTATATAAGGCTTCCTCTAAGCTGGAATAAACGACATTCTGGATTCTCTCTTCACGAATGACCCACATCTCTTGTGTTCTTTAATCTCCAGCCCCTTGCCCGACTCACGAACTGTCCTGTAGCACAGGCGCTTCACCACACCTCATATTTTTTTTAAATCAGCGAAGAGTGACAGATAGTATTGGTACACAGGTTCATCACTATAAACTATTTTAATTGTAACTGCCTCTCTAGATTTTTAGTTTCTTCTTCTCTATGGTCTATTTGCTGCTACAATGGAAAAGGACTCTCATCACTGAATGTCACATCGAGCAAGGAGGACAGGTGGGCACATGTATTGGGACAAGGATGGGTGAGCGAACACAGGCGAGTTCATTGGTAATTTCATCTCCTGGTGAAACATCTGGATAAAGTGTGCCAGTTTCCCAGCCAATTCATTCTGGTTGAGGTCCAGAGACAACAAACTCAAGAAAGCGAATGTCATCTGGGGCTTCAAGGAATGTCAACACACCAAAGCTGAGAGCTGCGGTCGAGAAGGAAGCAAGCTGCTGTCACAGGATTCTTTCGTCTTTGGGAGGAATGCGTAAGAATGGAAGCCGTAAGTGGACTGTTTCCATCATCACAGTGATTGATCAATACATGACTGTCAACTTGACAGGTGCTAGATCCCTAAGAAAAATACCCCCGGGTCTGTCTATGATGGAGTTTCTAGATTAGTTTAATTGAGGTGGGAAGACCCACCCTAGCTGTGGGCGGCACCATCCCATAGGCTGGGGGCCTACACTGAGTAAAAAGGAGCAAGTGGTCTGAGCAGCCACATCTCCCTTCCCCTTGCTCTCTGATTGTGGAGGCAATGTGACCAGCTGCCTCCCCTCACGTTCCTGCTGCCATGACTTCTGCACCATGATGCACTGACTACAGCCTCAAAGCGGGAGCCAGAATAAACCCTCCCTTCCTCTTTAAGTTATTTCTCCACAATAACAACAATCAAAAGTTAAGCAACAAGTCATGAACATCATAATCAGTGTTGGCTTTTTTCAAGTCATTGAGTGATGAGCTCAATGCATGGGATGAGCTGTGCAGAGCAGCTTGGAGACAACCGTCACCGAGAAGGAAGGCCTCGTGCATTGCAGTATAAAGCCCGGCTGGACTGGCAGCTTCCGTCTTCATCACATTGCTATAATAAATGTAGAAAGAGAAAATAAAGGTGTGTATTCCCGCCGTCCCAAGAGCGCATTCACTGAGGAACCAGAGGATAGAAAGGACTGACAGATTACCCAAGCATTTTAAACCAGCACACACAAAATGACTACAGAGAAAAGGAAAAACTAAAGATCCATTTGCTTAAGTATGTCTATCAATCAGAAGCAGGCTACTATTTCTCAAACTTAAGGAGGTCTGAGTAATCATTAAAAAGACAAACGGCCCAATAGAGAAACTGTGAAAAGAATATGTATGGGTAACTTAGAGAAAAACAAACGCAGCGTGGAGTGAGCGGATCAAATGCATCCTTAAAAAAATTCAAATGTAAATGAGATGCCATTATTTTGCCTATAAAATCTCCACAGATTTTTAAATAACAAGAGATAAAGGAAAATGCATCTTCATGAGCCTGTAGAACAATGAGCAAGAAACCGGAGGCAAAACACAAGGGCGGAGAAGCTCTGTGCCTCTGCCTGGTATCTTCATCTAGGAATTCTCCTCAAAAAAGAGTTAAAATGTTTTATGATAAAATTATAGTATCCAGGCTGGGTGGTCTATGTGGACTATGTCCTTAATCCCCACACTCAGGAGGCAGAGGCAGGAGGATCTCTGTGAGTTCAAGGCCAGCCTGGTCCATATAATGAGTTCCAGATCAGCAAGGGTAGCACTGTATGACCCTGTCTCAAAACACCAACAAAGAAACCAACCACAGAAAGAAAACAGAAAACAAAACAAAACATAATAGAATCATTCAAGAGTGATTTGTACAACAAAGTGTTAGGTTCACAGTGAGGTGAGTACTTCATAAGGACACTGAGACATATTGCTGGAGACCAGGGAGTTTGTTAGAAGAGTTACTAATACCATAGACAGACAGACAGACAGACAGACAGACAGACAGACAGTTAACAACATGATAGGTACTCTGAGGAGAGTCCTTGCTCCAGTACCAGAGACAGACAGTGTGGTGGTTCTCTGAACAAAATCCAGTTCTGTAGAAGAGGAGGCCTCTTATACCACTGAGGAGGGGTGTGAGCCAGGAGTCAACAGCCAGGCTCTGAGAGTCCCAGGCAGGAGGAAGATAAGGAGTAGGAAGCAGGATGTGGCACTTGCAAGTGAAATGTCACACTTCAGCCAGTCTGCTAGCTCAGTGCGCAATGTGATTTTAAGAGACAGAAACTATGAAGTTGGATGGGTAGGGAGGAGAAACTGGGAGTGGCAGAGAAGAAACTCGAAGTAACAGAATTGAAATTATGAAAGATTCGCTAATAGATGTGCTTAGGAGACATTAAATCACACAAAGTATAATTTAACTAAGAAACCCTGCCTCCAAAATACCCCAAAGACAAGTAATATGCTAATGAGGCATGCTGGCTAGTTTTATGTCAACTTGACACAAGCTAGAGTCATCTGAAAGGAAGGAACACTCATTGAGAAAAACACTTCTATAAGATCCAGTTGTAAGGTGTTTTCTTAATTAGTGATCTGTGGCAGAGGGCCCGGTGCTGTGAAACAATCTCTGTACATTATGGATATGTAATATTCTCATTTGCTAATAAAAAGATGATTGGCTGATAGCTGGGCAGGAAGAGACTGAGTGAGAGAACAGACCAAGAGAATTCTGGGAAGAGGAAGGGCAGAGTAAGAGAGTCACTGGCAAACTCAGAGAAGCAAGGTGAGAATGCTGTACTGAGAAAAGATACCGAGCCATGTGACCAAGTATAGAGAGAAATATGGGTTAATTTCAGCATAAGTGTTAGCTAGTAACAAACCTGAACTATTGGCCAAACATGTATAAGTTAATATTCAGGCTCTGAGTTGGTTATTTGAGACCGGGAAGTCGGAAGAGAAATATCCATTGATAGCATAGACGATTATGGGTGGTGCCATCCCTATGCAGGTCCTCGGTTCTATAAGAAATCAGATTGGGGCAGGCATGATGAGCAAGCCAGTAAGCAGCATCCTTCCATGGTCTCTGCATCAGCTCCTGCCTCCAGGATCCTGCCCTGTTTGAGTTCCTGTCCTGGCTTCAGTCAGTAACGAAGGATAATTTGGAAGCATAAGCCAAACAAACCCTTTCCTCCCCTACTTGCTTTTTGGTCATGGTGCTTCATCACATCAGTAGAAACCCCAGCTAAGACACCAGACCTGTTAGACATAAGCAGAGTTCACCATGCTAGGATGTAAATGCTTGCTCACCAGGACTGACCAGTTATTAGGCTCTTAAAGAATTCCCTTAACAAAGGAGACAACCCTAACATAACAACAGCCATTAGCCCCACCCTCGGATCAAAGAACATGCCTCTAACAGGCAACTCAAGGGGGCTTGAGATCAGGGTTACAACTAACAATAATCCCTGGCCTTCTGTAAAGCCCCCAGTTCTCTTATTGAGAAAAGCGTAAGTCTGGCAGGTGGACAAGATGACCCTAGGTAATAACTTTGAGAGAAAAATAAAACAACAACACTGGTGTACTTACAGCAACTCTGGCAACATCTTTGCTGTGTAGATCTCCCTTTTGCCTAAGCGGCCAGACTTGTCTCTGTTTAAGTTGTTCCAAGTTTCACCTGGGGCCGGAACAAAAAGGTTTAACAGTGACGGTATATGTGGAGTGCGAAAGCCTAAGGTGTATTTAATATTTAATACTGAAATCTTCTGTTCAGGGCTGGCTCTTCTTTGGGCACTAGCCAGAGCTGGACCCGAGCTGTAGAGAAGAGACTTCTCCTTTATTAATCTCTAAATGTGTGGAGGGATTTCTCAATGAGAAGACATTATTGCTATAACAGGAGAAGTTGGGGGCAGGAAAGAGTGTGAGGAAAACACACTGTGTGAAATTCCCAAAGAATAAACAAAAACATTATAAAACAAATGAAGGAATATTTTTTTATAGGAAAAGGAGGTACAGGAAGAGACCCAGGGGCCAGTGGACACTGGGCCTCTAACTTCATTCAAGCAGAAATCTGAAACCACAGCATGAGGGTGGGGCTTCTTCTCATCCGTAGAAAGTAGTCAGAAGTAGGTCTCTGAGGCAGAGACTGGCATCTGCATTTGCACAGTAGGAAGAAGATGCTAAGTCCAAGAGGTACAGTGGCCAGTGTTCTGAATGAACTGGAGCAGCAGCATGCTAATTCAGGAGGGCCCACCTGCTGTGAACAAAATCCCTTGAAAAGAAGCTGTATGTGCAGAGGCCCGCTGTTTAGAATTTCAGTGCGGTGGGGAGGTTGGAATGTTGCTGGTCTAGAGGCTAATTGCCTTATCATGGACTAGTTCTAACCCTTCTAAACATCCATCCCTTGCCCACACCTGTGTCTGAACTCACATCTGTGACTAATAGCAACCGTACGAAATCTATTAACTTAGCAGACCTCTAGTAAAGACAAGACTGCCACCAACATCTGGAGCCTATAGAAAAACTTCCCTTTTCTTGCTATTCCCGCCTCTTTGATGGACCCACCAATATTGCAAACTTTCCTTGACTTATGTTTTTCTTTGTTCCGTAAATTTCTAAAACTCTATGAAATGACTTCCTCATTGGGACATGGAATCTTAAGTAACCTAAATCTTTATTCCCAGGCCATAGCCGCTCAAAGTGGTTCCAGAATAAACTCTTATTCTCTTTAAGATGAGAGCTATGGTTTGTTCATCCATGGTATGGGTATAAGTTAAAACAGTTACAACTGGAGGTACAGGTCAGAAGAGCCACAACGAGTTTTGAAAACCGTGTTGCGTTGGAATGATTGAGGGAAATGATGGAGGTAAACAGAACAGTAAATAACGGGGCAGGTGCTGGCGAGGAAGCACATGTCATTCTCCCCTTCTTGAGGTTAGAGACTAGGGGAAAGGCAGAGAGTAAAGATGATTCTTAAAGTTAATCCCATTAAATAGTTTTTGAGTACTAGTCACCATGAAGTTATGCCATGCACAGAGGAAAGTAATTGATTTGGTTATTTAAAAGGCCAAAATAGTCCAATATAATTTTGGCTGTGGGCCTGTGACATTCCAGCTCCCCACACAGACATGCCCGTCGTTGAAGGGGAACAACTCAGGTGCAGGTATGAACTTCCACTGGCTGTGTTTTCTTTGCTCATAGTATTTGGCAGCTCATGCCTAATAGAGCCAGAAGCATACACTAGAATCGTATGGGGCTGGGGTACCAGGAAAGCCACCTTCAGGAGAGAGAAATGGCCACCCAAAGTCACTAAGAAGGAATTTTCTGTATCATACTACCTAGTATCCGTGTTATAATCTGTTTGATTATTTTTGTCTTCTGTGTTTGACAGAAGCGTGATATAGCAGAAACAGGACAGTTGATATTAAAATAATTGAAAGCGTATCGCCAAGCAGCAAGTGTTGATCGAGGCAGGCACTTTAGAAAAGTCAATTACTTCTACTGTGATTTCTATTTCTATTTAATCTCTACAGCGAGAGAAGTAGTAATCTAATTCATAGGACCCAGTTAATACAGGAAAATAGGAAAAAGTTAGGTTTTGACTATAAAAGTCCAGGTTTAACATGTTTCTGAAATGGAGTTTGTTTTTGTTAATTTATAATTTTTCTAAGTTATACTGGGGACTTGCTTTGAGCGAGTTTCCCAAAGACTCGGACTACTTTTCAGTAGAACAGAGGCCTGCACTGGATACAGGAAGGGCAGGGTGGGTAGAAGGATAACAGTGTCAGGAGGAACCGGGGTTGGGGAGTGTGGGGCTTGGGGGTGGGAGGGGTGGAGGTGGGTGGGTGGGTCCTAAAGCAGGACTCAGATGGTGGGCCTCTGATAAAAGCAAGAGCCTGCATACAGGCTCTCTCTTCCCAGGCAGGGGGCAGGGAAGGGAAAGGGGGTAGGGAGCAGGATGAGGCTTTCGCAGGTGAGATACGCTGGCACCAGTCAGTCTGCTACCTCAGGGCTCACAGGTGATGTTGGGAGAAGCCCAATGGTAGAAATCCATTAGACAGAGGCTGCCTTGGTTTATGGGGCTTCTGAGTCCTCCCCCCGTTATTTGTCTTGTCTAGATACCCATCCACACGCTTTCCTACTGTTTCTCCTTGCAGAGTCTTCAGAGAAGCCGCCATCTTAGGGAGTTGACTCAGCTTTCTTTCCCTGCCTACCCAATGTTCCCCTAACTCAACTTCAGCCCCACTGTCTTCTGCTGGAGCTGGAGCCTGCACGCTCATTGGAGCCCTCCCCCCTCCGTCTATCTGTCCATGGAATGAATGATTCTTATAATAAACTACTTAGATCCCAGTTAAACCATCTCAGTGTTCTCTTGAACCACCAGCCCCATCCAGAACTTCATTGGGCATGCTTTTCCTGACACTATGAACTTTTCAGTTCTGTTCTGATACTCTTCCCTTCTGTTCCCACAATGAAGATGCTCGCCCACCATTCAGCTGCTTGCTGCCTTCCATTGCCGGACGTGCCTGCTTAACTCAAATGACATGACTTTCTCTCTTCCTCTTCTCCATCTCTCCTGGCAGCTCCAGAGATGTACTGGTTTTGTAGAGGACTGAGTTCAGTTCGCAGCACCACCCAATGGCTTACAACCTTCTGTAACTCCGGTTCCTGTAGAGCTGATTGCTTTCTTCTAACCTCTCTGGGCACAAGGTTTGTAAGTGGTATAAACAGGCAATCTCTCTCCTCTTTCTCCCCTCCCCCACACGAGCTAACAAGCAGACTTATCTTTTCATCTCATTGATCAAAAGTCAACCACTTGCTGGCTTTCTGCCTGCAAGGCAGGTCACCAGATGAGTGTATACCACATTTAAAATCTATCATGGACATGCAAGCTCAGTTGAGATGACTGGCTAAGAGAAAGCTGGGAAGATTAGACCACCAGTGTATCCCAGGTGGAGGGAAGAAGAGAATACAAGGTTTAATATAGTTAATAGCAAGTTTACTAGCTTTCTATGATGGATTAGAGAATAACCTAGCCAAAGAGTATATAATAAAATTATGAACTTCAAACAAGATAGTGAAATATTATTGCTACATGCCTAAGTCTTATTGCAACTTGATAGACCATGTTTGATTGATATTCCTGGGAGGACTGCCCTTTTCTGAAGGGAAAACGAGAAGGATTTGATCTTGGGGCATGGATAGGTGGGAATGAGGAACTGGGAGGAGAGGAGGGAGGGGATACTGCTGTGGTTGAGATGTAATACACAAGAGAAGGATAAAACTACCAAAAGATTTTTATTGACATGCAAACATGTTCCTGAGATATTAATCTCAGTGCAGTACAGCAATTACCCACTGTTCTAACCCACACAGACAGGCATCATTTTAATTAATATTTACATACAGGTAAAAGGACAGTTCTGAGAGGTGCTACAGTTTTGTTAGAAGGGTCAAAGAATGGAGGGGAAAGAGAGAGAAGGGAATCCAGTAAGTTAATGGCCATGGGATAAATAAAAACCATACACACATGTCTCTCTCTCTCTCTCTCTCCCTCTCTCTCTCTCTCTCTCTCTCTCTCTCTCTCTCTCTCTCTCTCTCTCTCGCTGTGTGTGTGTGTGTGTGTATGTGTGTATGTATGTGTGAGAGAGAGAGAGGCAGTGAGAAAAGACACATGTGATTTTACAGATACACGTGAGGTAGGTGTTTCCTCAGGAGCAATATACTTTTTATCTGAGACAAGGTCTCTCAAGTGTTTTGGCCCGCTGGCCATCAGGGCCCAGAGACTCACCCATCTACCTATCCAGATTGCAAGTATGTGTCATTGCACTCAGCGTTTTTTTTTTGTTTTTTGTTTTGTTTTTGTTTGTTTGTTTTTGTTTTGCTTTTTAATATATGAGTTCTGGGGATGAAATTTGGGTCTTCCAGTACAGGGCAAGCACTTTCCCAGCCGAGCTCATGCCTCAGATGCCAGCCCACATCTCTAAATCAGTAATTCTGACACCAGACAGCCCACCAGGATGGCATGGAACCTTGCTCGAGATCAACTTCCCAGGCTATGAACCCCAACCCATCCAGAGCCACATAACTCCTCATGGGTTGTCCTATCTCCGAGCTTTCCCTGCTCTGTATCCTGCCTGTGCTCGCAGACCCAGTAGAGCTGACATATGGCCAGTTGCTGGTGTAAGCCTTCGGGAGGATTTGAAGCGTCCCCCCAGAGCTCTTGGAGCGGTGATATGCCTTCTCTACTCACGATAGCACATTTGAGCAACTGTTAACTTCTCAGGAAGTTTAGACTGTTCTTGTCACGATGATAGCTTGAAATGAGCAGTGTTTACTGGAGCATCTCTGCCTGGATCCCTGCTATTGGGAAAATGTGTCTCAGACATCACTGAGGCCCTGACTACCGGCAGATGGAGAGTGGCCCAGCGGATCCCTGCCTTCCAGCTGTCCCTCCCAAGGGTTAAGAGTTTTGAGGCATACCAGATCTGCTCAAATGCCTCTTGAGTATCGTCATATCAACCTACATCAGTCACATAAAACAGGAGAAATGACCATCTGAACTCTAGCCAATTCCTGATGCACAGAATAATAGGATGTAATAAAAATGGTTCTTTTATTCTTTAGATTTTAAGTATGTTTAAGTATATTTTTAAGCCTAATAGAAGTACATTTGCAAATAGCAACCTTTTCCAAAACACTTCATTAGGCTTTCTTTTATTCTGCTTAACCAGACGCTTGCATTGCTTCTGCTAGAGCACTAGGGAAAGGTTAATGAGCTCACCCCAGGAGATATAGCGCGCTGCCCCAGGCATGGGCATTCCCAAAGCAGCATCTGCGTGTTGCCCAACAAACCTCGAACTATGTGCGTGGTGGACATAGTGTTGTTAAGACCACAGAGTGGGTGCATAGCTGTAGAGAGCTGTTTCCCCCTAGAACCTGCCAAGCCTGGAGCTGACAGCTTGGTCACAGTAGCAAATGACTCAGCACTTTTGGATAATAATTCTCTTATTTGGAAAATAATAAGAGAATTTGGAAAATATGTGAAATAAAAGAAAATACCTGATTTTTTTTAAAGAGGCTAACCGAGAATAATGCGTATGCAGTTTCCTAGGCTAGAGATAGCTGTGTGTTATTGAGACACACAAATAAAACACAAATTTGTGTTGTGCTTTTTGTATTCAAGGCACATCACAGGACATTTTACATGTTTTATTCACACCATATTAAGAAGCTTATTTCTACTATTTTATGGATACAATATGGAAAGTTTCCTTAAGGAATTTTTAAATTGACAGGAGACCCCCAGATTATAACTTGCACAATGGATACCCAGTTTAATACATGGGGACCATCAAGGATAGAGGGCTGAGGAACCAGGCTGGTTCCCTATAAAATCCTTTGGGGGTAAGGATCCGGGTTTCCTTTTGGTCTGTCTTCTAAGCTGTGTGCATCGGCCCTAATTCATAGAAGACCTTCTGCAATTCTTCCTTCTTTCATTTCACGGTGGACAGTTGGCCACTTAATTCTATTTGCACAAAGTTACTTATTCAGCGGAAGGCATGAGGGCCATTTGGAGAGGTCCCGGGGCAAAGCCTACACGTGGACTGTGAAGAACTCCACACCTGCCGGGTGACCCGCATGCCCGCATACCGCATGGCTTTTCATTGCTGATGATGTATGGGTTACGACCATCTGCTCAGCCTGTATCTGTGCAGCAGTTCACAGCTCAGCCGAGAGGAGGCCTGTGCTCTTCAGCTCTTCAAGGTCGGGCAAGGGAAGCCAAGATGACAGATGTTGACAGAGCTCTCCGAGAGAAGCAAACTAGGCTCTCCACAGCTGTGGAAGCCCTTCACTCCCAGCCATGGGTGGCGCTTGCTAGGCAAGGCTGATTTTTAATTAAAAATTTCAATTATAATTCTGTAATTGAAAACAGAAAGGAACATATTGGGCCGTCTTTAATTCAAAACAGCCAAACCACAGCGAGCATGGCTTACTCTCATTTCTCAGGGGGAGACCATGCATTGGACCCGATCCGGTAGAAAAACAGTCAACATCTTGATACACAAAGGTACTGTGGGGGGCAGGGATGGGAAGAACAATAGTATGCATATGCTTCATTTAATTATAAGAGCAATGCACACTCATATAAAAACACCCACAAACAAAGCAAGAACGAGTGAGAGCAGAAACAAAACCAGCATCACCATAGACGTGTCCAAGCTTTCTTATCTGGGTCTTCTCTTTCTAAAGGAGGAGTTGGCGTTCTTCTCTCTGTTGTCTCTACTACATGAAATAAAAATCTCAACATTTTTTAAAATTTATTTATTTTTATTTTATGTGCAGTGCTATTTTGGAGTTATAGACAGTTGTGAGCTGCCATGTGGGTGCCGGAAAATGAACCTGGGTCCTCTAGGAGAACAGCTAGTGCTCTAAACTGCTGAGCCATCCCTCCAGCCCCAAAATCTCAACGTTTCAAATACAAAAGGAGCACATGGAGATTGGACAGTGAAGAGGTGATATGTTGGTTGGGACACGTGGTGCCCATGGAGGACACAGAATGAGTGCCCTAGGTTTCCTTCTTGCCACACACACCTGATATTGGATAGCAGAGAATCCTGTACCTACAAGGACCACTTAACAAAGAGGACCATTCTTGTAATAAAAACTTACTCTGGTCTGGCGGAGGTGGCGCACTTCTTTAATCCCAGCACTCGGGAGGCAGAGGCAGGTGGATCTCTGTGAGTTTGAGGCCAGCCTGGTCTACAGAGCTAGTTCCAGGACAGGCTCCAAAGATACAGAGAAACCCAGTCTTGAAAAACAAAAAACAGGATGAATGTTCTGGTTTGTGTTGACATAGCTAGCTACCACAGGAGGAGATGGGAAGGAGGCCCAGACACCTCTTTCCGCGGACACTGCAAATGGGACTGCATCGCTGTTCAGAGGGTGCCATCCTGGCCTCTTACACCCTTTACAGAGCAAGTGAACACACAGGTCTCCATATGATTTTTGTTGTAAGACAGGCTAGCTGCAGCCACAGATTTCTCTACTGTTTCCCGTTCAGTGGAAGGGTTGTTTTAGAAGTTCTGTCTTGTTAGGCTACCATTTCCCTGATCCTGTGGCTGGACAGAGAAAGTTTTGGATTGTTTGTTTGTTTGTTTTGGTTTTGGTTTCTGGTTTTTTGTTGTTATTTTTGTTTTGTTAACTTGACACAAACTAGAGTCATCTGGGAAGAGAGACTCTCATCTGAGAGAATGCTTCTGATGTATTGGCCTGTAGGCAAGTCTGCGGGGGCATTTTCTTTATTAATGTTTGATCTGGGAGGTCCAGCCTATTTGGGGATGGTTCCATATTTGAGCAAGTGGTATGTGAAAGCAAACTGCGCAAACAATGGAGAATAAGACATACATAGGTTCCTCCTTAGCCTCTGCTTCAGTTCCTGCCTCCAGGTTCCTGCCTGGAGTTCCTGCCCTGACTTCCCTCAGTGATGGAGGATGATTGGGAACTGAATGAAAAACGAGGACATGGCTGCTCCTAGGTATGGTTGAGGCAAAGCTTTATTGCAGAGATGAGGGGGAAAACAGTCAGAGGATCTGGAAGGGTCCAGACAAGTGGTTTTCAACCGTCCCAATGCTGTGACCCTTTAATACAATTCCTCATGCTGTGGTGACTCCTAGCCATTACATTATTTTGTTGCTACTTCATAACTGTAATTTTGCTACTGTTATGAATTTGCAAATGTCTAATATGTAGGATATCTGTCTGATATGCAATCCCCCCATAGGTTATGAGCCACTGTCGCAGACTGAAGCAAACCAGCAGATTGAACTGGGCCATGAGAGGAGAGAAGAGGAATAGGGAGAGTGAGAGAGGAAGAGAAGAGAGAGGAGAGAGGAAACCAAGAGAGTACGTGGGACCCAAGAGAGCATGTAACCCAAGGGGCTGAGGTTATATAGGGAAGAAAAGCTGGGGGAGGGGAAGCAAAGCCTACCCCCTTCAAATTACTTTTTGTCATGCTATTTCATCACAACAATAGAAATCCTTACTAAGATAGGAGGGATAGTGTGACTGCCACACCCAACAGCCCAGTTCAACTCTGACCCACCACCGCCTTGCAAAGTAATCCGTTTTATTCTTGGCTAAAATCCAGAAATGACCTTTGGCCTTTGGCAGCCTCGTCCTTGCCAGAGACCAAAGATATCAAGTGTTTTGGGGGTTCTAATCTTCAGTCTGGTTCCCAAAGGATTCTAGGATAACATCTTTAGAGGGTGCTAGTTAAAGCAGCCATAAAAGACTGTCAAGAGAAAACTCCCAAGGGTCAAGAAAATAGATTCTCTGGTCTGAGTGGAGCCCTTAACATTCCAGGCAGACAGGGTCAACCTCCTGGCCAAGGGACATTTCAGGACCACACCTAGAAAGGCAGATTCACCTGAAGGCATGCTAAAGAGGAGATGGAATAATTAATTCCTGTTACAGGAATCTATAGAATCATTGAGACCAAATAATCTCCAATCACTTATCATAGTGATACTTTAGTATTACTAGAGACTCCAGAAAGCCAGCATAGGTTGGATGAGTTTGAAGGGGGAGAAAATGAAAATGTAAAAAGGCGGGGGAATTGTAAGCTTTTTTTTGTTCTATCAAAGGTATCCAGCCTGTATAGGGTCAATATCTCATAAATCTCCCCCATTTCTTAAAACTTTCATGCAAAGACATTAAAACCTTCTAAAGTCCTCCCCCTGTAAGGTACTTGCTTACAAAGGCCTCAGCACCTTCTAGGAACATGATGACATGTGAGTAGCCCACTCCCACTCCTTCCCCCTTCCTTTAGTTCCTTTGCCCAGATTCTTTTAAAATTAGCTAATCTCAAAAGATTTGGAGGACAGATCCTAGCCAATGAGGAAAAGACACAGTAATCACCTGCGTTATAATAAAATCAAAGTGAGCTTCCTGCTCAGTGTGCTTGCTTTCCTGACTCTTAAGACTCACCGTTTTCTTAAAAAAAATAATTGCCGGGCGGTGGTGGCGCACGCCTTTAATCCCAGCACTCGGGAGGCAGAGGCAGATGGATCTCTGTGAGTTCGAGACCAGCTTGGTCTACAACAGCTAGTTCCAGGACAGGCTCCAAAACCACAGAGAAACCCTGTCTCGAAAAACCAAAAAAAAAAAAAAATTGCCTTATCCAGTTATTTTCACTTTATTTGTGTTTGTACAAAACCAAAAATATCTATTTCCAACAATAAGATCAAAGCACATGCACAAAAATGTTATATAAAAAGTAAATGCTGTATATAATAATACATGCTAATAAAAATCTTTTAAAAGTCCTCATGCAGGTCAGTTTGGTCAGCCCACAGAAGCATGAGCGATCATGATTAATTGGTTTTATGGAAATGAGGGCAGCCTGGCTGATTTGCATTATGGGTTGCAGTTCATGTCAGATCCAGGCAAGGAATAACTTTCTGGAGGCTGCTCCACTTGGTACAGGAATACATGTGTGTTTGGTGCGGTGATTTGAATGAAAACGGGGAGGCACCGTTGGGAGCTGTGGCCTCGTGGAGTAGCTATAGCCTTGTTGGAGGAAGTCTCTCACTGGGGTGGGCTTTGAGGTTTCAGATACTCAAGCCATGCCCAGTGTCACTCTTTCTTCCTCTATCTGCCAATTTGGATGTAGAACTCTTAGCTACCTCTCTAGTACCGTGTCTGCCGGCCTGCCACCATGCTTTCCAACATGCTGACAACAGACCAAACTTCTGAACTGAAAGTCAGCCCCAATTGAATGCTTTTGTTTTTAAGAGTTGCCATGGTCATGGCGTCTTCACAGCAATCAATCCCTAATGAAGACACTGGACAATGTCTGGTCTGCTGCGTGTGCTTCTCCCGGGAACTTGGAGTGATGCTCCAATCACATGTGGTCAGGATGCTTTAGATTTTAGGTCTAGTTGGCCACCTGAGACACTCCATGAAAATCCAGTTTGGTCAGTGAGAATATCCTCAGCAATGAAGGGAAAAACCAAGACAATCTCAAGGAGGAAGAACCAAGACATGCCACCTCCCTCCTCCACTAGGCTCGTGGAGGCTCTCTAGAAAGGAAACCATTCCAGGAACACCAGGAAGGCAGAACACGTGCAAGAAAACAACTAACAAAAATCCCAGAACTAAACATAACTGGGAATAGTGATTAATATTAGAAATAAACTCTATACCTTCTCTTGATAAATATTAGAAATAAACTCTATATTTTCTCTTGAGTTTTCTCCCTTTAAAATGTTTTTATTAATATATATCAACTATACATAATAACATGTTTCATTACAAAATTTTCATACTTGTATATAAACTATTTTAGTAATACTCATGCTCCCCACACCCATCCTGTTACCTTTTCTGGCCTTTCCTCTTCCCAGCCAGCCTGGTTTCTACTTTCTTTCTATTTCCCTGTGAGTTTCATTAGGGCTCTTTACAGGAGTGTGGGTGAGAGTCTGTTTTCTGACACTTACGCTCACACCACTGAGGACTATGTCTCTACCCAATAAACCATTAAACTGTGTATAAATGTGAGTTCCTCCTCCTTCCAGGGTGTTGACAGACCAAACACAGGCAGATCTTATGTAGTGAATCAATCCCAACTGCTTTGGGTTCAGAAGTGCAGCAGCATACCAGGCCTGGATGCCAGCATTCAATGGTGCTCCTCCACGCTGCTCCTCCACGCTGCTCCTCCACCCCATCCCTTCCTCTGCCTCTCGCAGTCTTTTTGTCTCAGCTTCTACAGTGCTCTCAGAGCTCAGTACAAGATAATACAGATGTCTAATTTCTCGCTTTGAATTCCACGTCTCTGAACTTTGATTAATTATGAGTCTCGAAGGTCACTGCTGACCACTGGGAAAACACTTTCTTTGACAGGAGCTGAGAGCAGTTGAAGAAAAACACGTAGCCATGTCTGACATTTTCAAATATATATTGAGATGCCGAGGACAGGCAATACTGAAAGTTTCATTTGGTGAGAAGAAATGTCCAGTTGGGTCTCTGTCTCCCTCATTATTTGGCAATTTTATTTAGATCACTTTCATATATGTATATATTTTAGGAAGCTTTTCCTGTATTAAGGGTCCATGCTACCCCTCAAATGACCCTTAATTTCAGCTGTCTCTTCCTATATTCCCTCCCTCATACCCCTGTCTCTACCTCTTCTGTTCCAGCACCTCCATCCGTACATAACTATACATTCTATTTCCTCTTCCTAAGGAGATCTATCTGTCCCCCCATATCCCTTACTCTATAATTAACCTCTGTAGTTCTATGGATTGTAGCTTGGTTATCACTGATTTCACAGCTAATATCCACATATAAGCAAATATTTAATCTGTTTTCTGGGTCTGGTTCACCTCACTCAGGATGTTTTTTTGTAGTTCCATCCATTTATCTTCTAATTTTATTTTTTAAATATCTGAGTAATATTCCAGTGTGTAAATGTACCACCATCCCAGCATTTCCACGCTGCACGCTGCTTACCCACTGTATTGTCAGAACTGGAGAATCGGAGAATTTCTGAGGAAACCTAAAACTTTCTATGGATTTCAGGGAAGGATGTGATATTTAGTACCAGAGTTGGAACAATCCCAAAACCTTTTAGCCTTAAGGAAAACCCTGTAAGTTCTAATTCTGTTGGCTTATTTATACTCAGCATCAGCAAATAAAAAGATAAACCGCAGTGCACACAAGTTCCTGGGGTAAGAGGGACAAGACAGGGAAAAAACCTTCCTCTGTGCTACTTCAATCTCAGTTGGTGGGAGACACTTCCGGGCACAGTCAGAGCATAGCTGACAGATTTACCTGGTTACTGAGTGGTTCTGGAACCCAATACTCTGACTCCCGATCCTGATTTCAATATCCCCTGGAACTGGTTCTCTGCAATGGATTTTGTAGGCTACTGGTGTGTAACAGACTTTTCTCAGGGAGATGAATCTCTCTCTCTCTCTCTCTCTCTCTCTCTCTCTCTCTCTCTCCCTCCCTCCCTCCCTCCCTCCCCCCCTCTCACATACACACACACACACACACACATACACACCAGATAGAAGAGAATCCATGAAAGACCAAAGTACTGATTGCACCAAAGTCCAGTTGTGTCACTGAGAAGCCCACTTGCGCACAGGTGGTGGTGACTCATGAAACCTGTAACCCTGGAGTTCTCTGCACAGCTTGCAGGCAGCCCCACCTTCTGAGCGTCTCTTCTTAGTCAAACAGTCTCTCCCTAGCTGTTATTCACTGCTTTCATTCCCCTTAGGAAATTAAGGGGGCTTAGAAAACCTTCCAAGTTTCCAGTTTGACAGACACAAGTGTTTTCGTTGTTGCTGTTTGTTTTGTTGTTAACATCCTTAGTCTCATGAGCTTCTTCCACCTTCCTGAAGGGAATGCTTCAATTCAAAGCAAGTTGCTATGCACAAGTCTATTTTATCCAATTATTGTCCGTCCACTCTGCAAGGCTATTCTATGTCCCCAGTGGGTTGAGGTGAGCTGGGATTCAGAGGAGGCTGGATTGCAGAGGAGGCTGTTTTCATTCTGCATTGACTTTGGACTTGACCCTCTACACATGCTTTGCCCGAGCAGAAGCCCTAGGAGCTACCACATGGGTTATCCCTGTCTCTTCCTGTGTAATCTGTACAGGAGACCAGTGTGGGCCTCATAGACACTTGTTAGCCTCCATCCTAGGTAACAACAACAACAACAACAACAACAACAACAACAAAAAGCCATAGCCTAGCTTCTGCTTACTCAGTGTTCACCTACAATGGGCATTTCATGTCAGCAAGGAATAAAGTGTTTAGTAGGCTAATCACTAAGCTTATGGTTATAATTATAACCATTCTTATACTATGGAGTATTTTAAATAATACACCAACAGGAGGGGAAATGGAATCACGTGCATGGCTCAACTGAAATGAAGGGGGATTATAAAAATAATAATCATAAAAAGACAGGAGTAAGATGATGAAAAAGACAATAAGTATTAACTGAAATGTATTAATAACTACTTTATACGTGAATGGACTACAGGCATCATTAAAAGACAAAGATTTTTTTAGAAGGGATAGCTCTTTTTAAAATATGCCACTTAAAAGAACATACTTAAGAGACTTGAGAGCTGGCCCATGGATTATGAGCTTCTCATACAAGCTTAAAGACCAGTTTGGATCCCCAGAACACACATAAAATTTGGGCAAGTGTAGTGGTTTACCTGCAATTCCAATGTAAGGAGACAGACATGGGATCCTTGGTCAACTTAGCTAGCTTAACCAGCCAAATCATTAAGCTTCAGGTCACAGGAAAGAAAAGTAGGGAGAAATCAAGGAAGACACCTGACTTTAACCTCTGGTCATCACATGTATACACACACACACACACACACACACACACAGAGAGAGAGAGAGAGAGAGAGAGAGAGAGAGAGAAAGAGAGAGAGACGCCTACACATACAGTCACATGAACCTGGACACACACGTAAAAATACATATACATACCCCAAAAAGATACAAAAGCACAAGAAATCAGACAATCAAAAAAGAAAAAAAACTCACTTAAAATATAATGATTCCACTGTATGGGAAGTAAAAAGATGGAGAAGGACAAACAACATGCCACCAGTAATCAGAAGAGAACGGAGATCTTAGTGAAGGACAGGTGAATGGGACTGCCGGAAGAAAGAGGAGCAATGCACAATTATAGAGAGGTCAGTTCTCAAAGACAATGAAACAATCCTTAATGACATTCGAGACAGACAAGGTAAAATGGATGGATGTGCAGAAGAAGTAGAGAAACCCACCATCATAGTGGGAGACCGACCCTCTTCGCTCAGGGATTGATGAGAAAGTAGGCAGACAATCAGTAGGGATATAAATGGTCCACACTGCACCATCTGTCAACACGATCTAATTGGCATTTACAGAGGACATCGTGCAGCGGAAGGGGAATTCACAGGCCCTCCAGCTCACACAGACCCAAGGCAGATCACATTCTGGGCCATAAACATATCCAAACAAATCTCAAAGAGCAGCACTCACACAAGGCATGCTCTCACACCATAAGCAAACGAGAAAGAAAGTCACAGCTAGCAAATCCCCAAATATTTGAAAATCAAGTAATGCAGTTCCAAACAACCTGTAGGTCAAAGATATTTTAAGACAAATTTCAGAGATATTTTGAATTAAATAAAATTATGAATAGTGTATAGAACACATGGGTGTACAGGAGTCAGTGATCGAGGGAAATGCGTAAAACTGAGCATCACTATGGGAGAAAGATAACTAAGACAGTAAGCTTCCAACACTAACAACAGAGAGAGAGAGAGAGAGAGAGAGAGAGAGAGAGAGAGAGAGAGAGGAGAGAAAACTCTCCCTAAGCCGAAAGAAAATAGGAGAGGAAATAATAAGAAATGAGAACAGAAATCAAGGACATAGTAAATAAGGGAACTAGAGAAGTTCAATGAAACAGATCTGCACTCTGAAATGATCAAAAGGATCTAAATCTCCACTTGGCTTATGGGGAAAAATGAAAACGGGTACAAAGTACTGCTACCCTAATGAGACAGATCTTTATTATTGATTGTGCTGACATTATAGGAATAATGAGGAATAAATACTATGAACAGTGGGGAGGGACAGAGAGAAGGGAGGGAAAATGAGTGGGTAGAAGGCAAGGGTTCCTGTGGCCTCAGCTTTGCAGCAGCTTGACTCTAGTAGAGTTCGATAGCATTGTGGAGTTTTTTTTTTTTTTTTAATTTTCGAGACAGGGTTTCTCCGTAGCTTTTGGTTCCTGTCCTGGAACTAGCTCTTGTACTCACAGAGATCCGCCTGCCTCTGCCTCCCGAGTGCTGGGATTAAAGGCGCGCGCCACCACCACCCGGCTTTTGTGGAGATTTTTATACACACACATACACATGCACGCAGACACACACACACACACACGAGTACAAGTAAAGGAAACAAACTAAAGCACAAGTAAAATCTGTGGCTCTCCTGGACTGTTGCAACATCTGCATGCTATGTGTTACATTACACCATACTGAATATACTATGCAGCTTTAAAACATCTCCAGCGGAAGAACTTGACCAGAGCACAGGGAGGCGGGGTGTGTGTGTGTGTGTCTTGCTCCGTTCTTTCTTATGGAACAGGTGATTCTTTATTTTTTCTCAATTAGAAAAGAAAAAGGCTCATATAAACTTTTATGTCAGCAAATCAATTTAGTTTGAACATTATGGTATCGATGATGCTTAAAATATTCTTTTAGACTCTTGTATAAGACATCAGTTAAAATAAATATCATTGGTATTAAAAAGTGCTACCTGACGTGAATATTTATAGATGTCACTCATCATAACAGATTCAAAGTGGAATCAACCCAATATCCTTGCACAAATGAATGGATAAGAAAGATAGGATAGGGCAACACAGCAGATAATATTTATGTACAAAAATAGAGGTAAACATATGAACTTTGGAAGCACTACTTACAATGAGAGAGAGCAGATTCACTACACTGCACAGTTTAGTCCTGTTTACATATTGTGTAAAGCAAGCAACTTCATGAGACAGGAGAGAATTCAGTGTGCAGTGCAATGGAGATGGGGGTAGTAGCTATTAGTGGAATGGGGTTCTTTTGTAAGGTGGTGAAGTTGTTCTGAACTTACATTATGGGATATACATAGCCCTATGGTAATAATAGGAACATAAAGCTGGAAATCACATATCACACTGTCTCATTATAGTCCTACCTTGTCTCATTTGTCTCACCATGGTGTTTCCTTGACATATCATAGTGCTCTGTCATCTCATTACAGTGTCCCCCGACACACCACAGTGCTCCCCTGTCTCATAGTGCTCCCTGTCTCATAGTGCTCCAGTGTCTCATCACTGAACTCTCTCTCTTTTCCTGCTGTGGCGCTCACCAGTCACACTGTAGTACTTCAGTGTCCAATTGCAGCACCCACCTTTGTGATGAAGATGTGCTTCTAGCTCATTAAAACCCTGCAGTTTTCTATGGCAAGGGTCCTCTGATGTATTGCAACCCTACCATGTTCCAGCATAATGATCCACTGTTAAACACCATAATACTCTATCCAACAAAAAAATCCAACAGTTCTGTCACCAAATTCAAGCATTACAACACTATCTTTCCTTGTTCTAGTACAACAGTCCACTATGGAAATACAAAATCGCCTCTATCCCACAATGATGCAGCAATATTCTGCCACAAAACTTTGCTGTCTGTTTTCCATGGGTCCATCACAAGGTTGTCCTGTCACATTGATGGTATAGTTGTCCATCACAGAATCACAGTGGGCCCCTGTCCTATCGCAGTGACCTAGTGTCACATAACCATGTCCAACTGTATCTTTATAATGTTCCATTGCCCCTTCAAAATGCCCCAATGTCCCAATGCCTCTCTCTCTCCTGTCACAAAGATGGACTGTCCCATCAATTTTCCCAGTTCCTTCACAATGCCCTACTTCCCTTACTGTCCTATCGCTGGGCCCCACTGTCCCACCACAAAGATTCAATCCCCCATACAAAGCCCCTATGCCATCACAGGGCCCCACTGCCCCATGATATTGCTTGACTCTTCCATCTACATGCCTAGATGTCCCATCACAGTGGCCCTTGCTCTATCACAATATCCATTGAACTGTCATTATTCTCCATTGTCCCATTACAATGCTCTTCTTTCCTATCCAAATACCTCAGTCACATCACAATGGTTTCTGCCCCATCCCAATGTCCCACTGTTCCATCCCTTTGCCTACTGTCACATCACAGTGTTGCACTGTGATATCACAACACCACAATATTCTAGTACCACACTCCTCTGTCTCATCATAAAACTCCACCATCCTGTCATTAGGCTCCATTTCCCATCACAACGGGTTCTTACCCCATCACAATGCCCCAGTATCACATTACAATGTTCTACTATCTCAACACAATGGCTGGCTCTCAATAAATAGTTCACAGTGTACCATGAAAATGTCCCATTATCCCATCACAGTTTGTCCTTCTCCCATCACAGTTCCCCTCCATCCCACCATAATGTCACTCTCGTCCATCAAAATTCCTGTTGTCTCACTTTAATAGCTGTCTGTCCCATCAAAGTTCCCAGTGGCTAATCACAATGTTGCAGTGTCCCATTATATTTCCCCACTGTTATTTCACAACACTACAATGTCTAATCACAATGCCCGACTGTCACATCACCATGTCTCACAATCTCACAGTGATCTTATGTTCCATCACCATGGACCACTGACACATCATAATGCCATCATGGTGGTCTAATGTTCTATCACAGTGCTTACCTGTCCAACTCCAGTATTACTCTGTTCAATTATAATGCCCCACGGTTTCAACACAATTACCCAGTGTGATGGCTATTCTTGGTTGCCAACTTGACTATATCAGGAATTAACCTAAACCCAAGCTATGTGGTATACTTGGGAGGCAATTTTCTTCATTGGCTCATTTGAGGTAGAAGGACATCCCTAAGCCTGGGCCATACCTTCTGGAGGCAGCCTATATAAAAGATGGAAGAAGCTCTTGTTCTTCACCCGCTTATTCTCACTTTCACTGGAAAGTTCATTCTTTTACTAGTATTAAAGCCTACTTCTAGATTCTAGCATATTATGAAGACCAACTTGTGTGATGTTTTACTCTTTTGGTTTTTTGATGGGCCCACCACCCAGCTCCCAAATAAATCATACATGGAGGCTTATTCTTAGTTATGAATTCCTGGCCTTAGTTTGGCTTGTTTTTTTTTTTTTTTGCCAGCTTTTCTTAACCTAAGTTAATCTGACTACCTTCTGCCTCTGGGCTTTTATTTATCTCTATTTCTGTATACCTTTCCTTGCTTCTTTCTCCATGGCTTGCTCTGTAGCTGAAGTAAATTGGTGCTGCCATGAACATATGTATCTCATTGTCTTGAAAAACTTTAACAAAACATTTTAAATGGCATATTCTATAGGTCTTTGAAGTATTTGAATACCATCTATATAAAATACCATCTATATCATCTGGAAAACATACCTAGCATGTCTACAAATTTGATTTATTGTCCTATATAGTTCATAATAATAACTTTCAAAAACTAGAATTGTACCTTACATTTTAAATGAGCTGAACTGGTACAATGCCTTAAACAAGAGGAAAAACATATATAAAATATATTGTAACAAAATAATCTTAAATTGGTATCAATATACAAAATCCTTTAAATAAAAGTAGAAACATATATACAGTGTGTTGTAACAAAAATTATCTTAAATTTGTATCAATATACAAAAGTTCTTTAAGCAAGGGTAAAAATATATATACAGTGTAATAAAACTGACTTTGAATTTGTACCCGTATACCAAAACCCATGCCAAAGCAAAATATCTGAGGTAAATAGTTGTGTTTTTTATCCAATATTACTATATTCCCCTAAATATAACAAACATCCATTACCTACAAAATAACCAAAGACCACCCACACCCCCTTTTCTCTTGGGAATGTGGACTTTGTGTTCTCTAGACTGTCTTCTGCTGAATGTGGGTGAAGTATTTTTAGGCTCCCAGAGAGAAATTTGAGATAATGGCCAAGCCCTGAGAAGATCAGTTATAACTTTTGTTGATAGATATCATCTGTCAAGTTTCAGGAGGTCTCTCCTGATCAAACCAGATCCAAATCCACCTGGAATGACAGCCTCTTGTTTCCTGTGGAAACAAAAGTAAAACCACTTCTCCAAAGCAATACGTCTTTTAAGTTCCTTTTCACAAACACATATTTTGACTTTTAAAAAGTATTCTTAAAGTGTCTAGGCTGGTTTATTTTCCACAGTCCCTCTTTCAATTTCAGGTCTCTTAGCAGCTGTCCTTTGTTTTTCATCAATCAAAAAATTTAAAATCAACACAATACTATACAGGATCCAGACTCACTGTGTGTTTTCCATATGCATGTGACTTTTTTCTTTCACATTACTTTTACTGTCTCTTTAAAAGACTTTACTTTTAATTTTAATTATTTTTAAACTATTTTTTTTCTATGACTGCCTATACCCATTTTCTTTCTTTCTTTCTTAAACCTATGTACATTGTAAAACACACTGGAACTGGTTTAGAGATTTTTTTTCCTATCTGGACCTCTTTTACAGCATATATTTTAGCCTTTTTTGACTGCATAACCAAACTTTAGACTGTGAAGCTACACCCGGATCCTCCATATGTTCTAACAGCTGCTCTGCCCACTTTTGGGTCAGGTCATAAAAGCCAAGTCCAAAGCTTGTGCCCTGATCAGAAGTTCATGACTGAGAGCTGCATTAAACCTTTCTAGCTATGGAAGCCTGTACTTGCATTGTCACAGTGGTTTTTACTTAGCTTGCTGTCTCTAGTCTCTATTTGATGCTGATGGATGATCATCAGTACCTCTTAAAGGAGCTGTATACTTTTTTTTCCAGCTCTCTCAGGCTCTAGATTGTTATTCAAGCCCCAGGTTGGTATGCCAAATGTTGTATGGTATTTTACTCTTTTTATTCTTTTGGGAGCTCCCAAATAAATCATGCACAGAGGCTTACTATTAATTATAAATGCCTGGCCTTAGTTTATCTTGTTTCTTGATAGCTTCTCTTAACCTAAATTAACTCAACTACCACTTGCCTCTGGGATTTTATCTTTGTTTGTTTTCTATGCACCTTTCTTTACTTCTTACTAGGTGACTTGCTGTGTAGTTGGGTGGCTGGCCTCTGGCATCCTCTGCTCCCTGTTCTCTTGTTTGCTCCGTGCTCTCCTCATTCTCAGTTCTATTTATGCTCTCTGCCTGCTAGCACTACCTATCCTTTATCCTGCCTCATTGTTGGCCATTCATCTCTTTATTAGGACCATCATGTGTTTCACCACTGTTTCCCACTGGTTCACCACAGTTAGTCTTGTGTCCCATCACAGTGGTCATCTGTAAAATCTGCTATTGTCTCTGTCCAGTTGCAATGCCCAATTATCTCACCACAATTTCCCAGGGGCCCCTCATAGTACTTGAACTTTTCTTAATAGTGGCCTCCTGTGCCACCTCGGTGTTTCACAGTTCCACTACAAGGCTGCATTGTCCCATCACAATGCTCCACTGTGTCATAATAGTGCCCCCTAATTCTGAACTGTCATACAACAATTGTCTCGCAATTCCATCACGATTCTGAAGTGTTACAAACACTTCACTTAATTATCAAATTGCTTCTCTTTCACATCTCCTCAGTCCCCTGTTTAACCACACTTATCCTTTGTTCTATTACAATTCCCCTTTGTATCAACGCAATGCCCCAATCTGCCATCATAAGACCTCACTGTCCCGTCATAATTCTTCATTCTTCCATCACAATAGTCCATTATCTAATCACCGTGATCCATTGCCTATCATAATGTCCCTGTGACACATTCTATTGCCCTAATGTTCCATTACAGTCTATTACTTTCTTATCATAATGATACACTGTCCTATAAAATGTCTCAATAGGCTGGGTGTGTGTGGTGGCACATGCCTTTAATCCCCAAACTCAGGAGGCAAAGGCAGGTGGTTCTCTGTGAGTTTGAGGTCAGTCTGGTCTACAAAGTAAGTTCCAGGACAACCAGGGCTATGACACAAAGAAATCCTGTCTCAAAAAACAAACAAACAGTTCTAATTTCCCATCCCGGCAGTCCCATGTCCCACCACGGTGCCCCACTCTCCTAATTCAGTTCTCCAGTATTCTACCACAGTCATCATTAAAAACCATTATCCACTGTCCAATCATAATGGCCGACTACACTATTACAATGCCAACTATAATAGAACAATGCTTGCTGTCATATCACACTGCTATCTATACTCTTCTTTACAATGCCACACTGTCCCTTCACAGTGTCCCCCAGTTGTATAACAATGAACCACTGTGTCATTACAATGTCAGTTCCCTGCTGCTTCTCATCCAAGCAGAGGCAGCCACCCTCCTGGATTCTTCCCTTCCAATAAATCCCTTGTGTGAGGCTTGTTGCATCATGTGACTTTGTGGTATTCCTTGGCTTCTGACTGCAAGGATACCTTTCCTGTAAGAGCTGTAATATAGCCGTGGGGGAAAATTTCCCCTGCCAGAGCAGAGTTGTAACACTCCCCCGACCCAGGGAAGACCTCTAACACCTCCATTGTGGGAGCCTTTCTCCTCAGAACTATAACAGATACCACCATTTTATCATGGTGGTTATGTTTCATCACATCGGATTCCTGTCCCACTACAGAGGTCCTTTGTCCCATGACAATGCTCCACTCTTCTGTCACCATGCACCACTGTCCCAACACAATGCCTCATGACACAGTGGTTCCCCATTCCATCACAATACTCTTTTATAACAATGCCTACTCTCCCATCCTGATAATCACTTATATAATCCCTATGGCCACCTTTTCCATCACACTAGTCCTTCATTCATCCCAATATTCCATTTCCAATCAACATGGCCTATTATCCAATCACAATGACCCTCTATTTATCTACAATGTGCAATTATCCTATTATTATGATCACAGTGTTAAATTGCATCATCTCAAATATCCATTTACCTTTTCTATGCACTACGTTCTTATCACAATACACCTCTATTCTGTCATAGTCGTCCACCTGTTCCATCATGATGTCCCATTTTCCACGATCATGTCACAATGCTTCATTGTCAGTTTATAATGGCACTGTCTTATCACAGCACTCCACTCTCCCATCACATGTCCCATTGTCCTACCACAATGCTACATGTTCCATCACAATGCTTTGCTCTCTCATCACGGTTGCTCCAGGTTGCTTTACAGTGGTTCCCCGGCCAACTACAGTGGTTCATAGTCCCATTGCAACGTTCCACTCTCCTATCACCATGCTTCATTATCCCATTACAATACTCTATTCTCCCACCACAGTATCTTCTGTCCCATTATAGTGCATCACCTTTCATCACAACATTTTACTGTCCCATCGAAGCACTTTCCCACCACAGTGGTCCCTTTCCCCACCATGGTCTGGGTTCATATTATCTTCAAAATTAACCCAAGTCTCTTACAGCTTTCCCCATCTCATCATGACATTCCTCTATCTCATCACAACACTTTATGATGTCATCACAATAACCCAGCGTCCCATCACAATATCTTAGCCTCTCATTACAGAGTTCCTTGTTTTACCACAGTGCCTCACCCTCCCATTACAATGCTGTTCTATCCCACTATAGTGGTCCCCTTTTCATCACAATGCTACAGTTTTCATCACATTTCCCCAATGTCTCATCACAGCGGTCATGTCTCATCCTAATATCGCAGTTTGTTCTCACAATGCCCCACTATTTTGTCATTGGGATCCACATCCCACCACAGCAGTTCCATATTTTCTCTCACTTCTCCACTGAAGCATCACCATCTCTTCTCTTCATTATAGTGGAACTACATTTTACAAGGCATACTCTGCCCCATTACTGCGCTCTACTGACATTTCTGTGTTCTATTCTTCCACCACAAACCCACAATTCCATCATGATGTTCACTATCCTATCACAAGTCCCTCTACAATGCTCCACTTCCTATCACAATTGCTCTTCTGATCACAATGTACCACTGCTCTATCACAATGTTTTATTGTGCCATCATGATGCACCCATTGGACCATCTCAATGCCCATCTCTTTCCTTTAAATGTCACACTATTCCATTAAAATGCCCACAGTCTCACCACAATGGTCCACTGTCCCCTCACAGTGGTCACTTGAACCATCACTTTGTCCCTTGTTTCATCACAATACTCCAGTGTCCAATCACAGTGCTCTACTGTCCCTACTCAATGTCTCTTTTTACTATTGCATGCAGCACTTTCACATCACAATGAATCTCTGTCCCATCTCAGTGGTGCACTGTCCCATCATGACATTTTATTGTCCCATCAGACTTATCTCCACTGTGCTATTACTGTGCTCTATTGTCCCATCACAGTGCCTCACTATTCCAAAACAATTTCCACTGTCTTATTTATAGGTACAATGTTCCACTGTCCCATTAAAGTGGTCTTCTGTCTCATCAATGCACTACTGTTCTACCCCAACACCCCACAGTACCACCATGGCAATCATCTATGGTCTCTTGTTCCACCAAAATCTTCCTTTGCTACATTAAAAGACCCCATTGTCCCTTCACAATGACCCATTTCCCATTATAATTCCCACTGTCCCATATAAATACCCTATCAATTTGCATCACTAACACAATGCATGTGTGTCCCATTATAATAGTTGCCTATCCTATTATGATGTTCCATTGTCCCACCATGATCTTCAATGTACCATCAGCATGTTGTTATGACCCATCATAATACTCCAATGTCTCATCACAGTGGTTCTATGACTCAAGACAGTGGTCCCCAGTACAACTACAGTGATCCTCTGTTAGTCCCATTACAATGTTCCAGTCTCCTATCACTATATTCCATTGTCCTTTCACAATGCCCCACTGGTCCATCACAGTGCACCACTTTCCATCACAATGTTCTTTCATCAGATTACAGTGGTCCCTTGATCATCACAGTGCTCCAGTCTCCTATCATAGTATCTAATGTCCCATCATTGGCACGGTCCTGTTTCACTGTAATATTCTACTTTCCGATCACAATGTCCCATTGCCTCATCAAAATGATCTACTGTCCTATTGTAACACTCTTCTGTACTGTCACAATTCTAAACTATTATATTATATTACTACTATATTATATTACAGTAGTCCCCACCTACCACAGTGGTCCCATGTCCCTTCACAGTTCTTCATTGGTAATTACAGTCTCACTGTTTTATCACAATGATTCTATGTCCCATCATAGTGGGACATTGTCACACAAAGTGGTAACATGTTCCATTATAATGTTGTACTTTCCTTTTATAATGTCCTGCTTTTCAATCATAATGACCAGTGTCTCATCACGATGTTCTACTGTCCCTTTATGATGCCACAGTGTCCTTTCAAAATGCTTCAGTACTCATCACAATGCCTTGCTGCTCTATTACAGTGAGGCATTGTACCATCACAATGCTTTGATATACCCATCACAGTACTCCATTTTTCCATGACAACATTCAATTATTTTATCATAATATTCTGTTGTCTAATCACAATACTCCATTGTCCCATCACAATACTTCATTGTCCCATCAC
>JABTXL010021554.1:9927438-9948472 GCA_025134845.1 Neodon shergylaensis
ACAATACTCCATTGTTCCATCACAATTCTCCATTGTTCCATCACAATACTACTTTTGCATCCAGCGCCTTAGCAAATTCCAGCAGCTCTAACTTCACAACCCATTCCAGCTACAGCCATGTAACCCTCACAACTGCCAGTCTGTCACAAATTGTCCTTATTTTTTGTCTGTATTAATTTGGTCTCCCATCTTTTCAACTTACACTGAGTTCTCTTCAAAGTGGGTGTGGAAAGTCCTTCAGACAGAGAGGACAGATACTGTTGCTCATTTCCCATGGACAGAAGGGGAAGCTATATCTTTGCAGTGGCCACTGGAACTCTTTCCATGTGACTGCAGCTTCCATACTGTCTCACATTCCCCCACTATTTCCAGGCACACCAGTCCCTGGCTTTCGGTCAGCTGAATACCATCTACTTCCATATATTCACATTTTCCACTCTGTCTAAAAACATCTCCTTAAGGGCCAAGTGGCTTAGACTCTCACTTATATCCATTCATCCCTCAAACACTACACCAGCAATCCAAGCCTCCTGGACCAGTCTACCTAAGAAAATGTTGGTTCACTTTTCCCAAAAGTTGTTTACTTCTTTTTAACACTGTAATGCTTATAAGTTTCAGGAGTTTCCTGAGCCTTGGAAGTTTTATCACCCAAGTCTTATGGTCTTCTTCCCTGAGTCCGGGAAGGAATGTTCCAATCTGGTAGTAATAGCTACACAACACAATAATCCACAGATGTTATGCTCCTTCATTTTCCCTTCTAGAACTATGTCTACACACACACACACACACACACACACACACTTCTTGTGATGCAAGACTCTTAACTCCATGAGACCATGACAAACTGTCATTCAATTGTGCAGAACAGTACTTGGCATGTGCTAGGTAGACCTTCAAGATTCCATCGAGCAATAAATGAGTACATGAATTATTGAAGAGTTGTTTTTTTTTATCACAGTGTTATAAAGACTGATAAAAAAGGCTTTAGTGATGTCTGTGGTGAGACATGATCCACACCATATCTTCTTTCTCCCCAAAGAAAAAATCTGCGTGATTGGTTTAATTTTCAAGAAGAAGAACTCCTGAGCAGGAGCGACTTGGGATGAAATTTCAAGTACACATCGTCCTTGAGTAGCTGCCTGAGTTAATCCACAGCAAACATGAGCTGGAATATTCACCAATGCAGCGTATCACTTCCAGCCCCTTAGGTGCCAAAGGAAGTCCTCGGAAAGTGTGTGAGGAAGTGCAGTGGCCAGAGTTGCTAGACGCAGAGCAACAATTGCTCACTGCCTGGAAGCAGTACAGAAAGTTACAGGTCATAGCTTTAAGTTATATTCTACCTCTTCTCCCACTGAGAAAAAAGTGCCAGGATGTGAATGGTAATCATGTCTCAGGATCCCTCAATATTTTCTACTTTATGAAAATTTTGCACATGTTCGTTACAGCTCTGCTTTCCCACGGAGGGCCACTGGCCTGGATGTTGCAGATGGGTCCACACACCTGAACCACATCACTCTCTCTCCACACTTTCCTCACCGTTTCTGAGCATGCCAGGCATTTCCAGCGCCTAGGATTTCTGTTTTCCCTTTCCTCTGCCAAACATTCTTCTCTTCTGTCTGCCTGGTGTTCGTTTCCTTCTCTGGCTGCCAACTTCTGATTGAAGTGCTGCCCGTCTCCTCAGGCAGGTCCCACAGCTCTGTCTCCTGTCCCCACACCTGTAACAGGATCTCCTTATAGCTCACCTCTTCTTGGTCTTCAGCCTTTTGTCTATCACTCTAATGGTTTTCAAGAGCCAACAGCTGCTATTTCTCTTTATCCTTCTGGCATGAGTTGAGTTATTACTATGCATACTTGTTAATTATTTAATTTTACTTTTGTTTTCCTTTTCATAGATATCCTTCCCATGTTATTAAAGCATAATTGATAGATAAAATTTTATTTACTTATGTCATAAGACCTTAAGTCTTAACATATGCATACATTGAGAAATGATTAAATAGTGCTAATAAACTTATTTATCATCTCACATACTTATATTATGGTGGTGAGAACATGAAAATCTGCTCTCTTGGAATCTTTCAAGAATACAGAAGAGTGCTATTGGCTATTGCCATTATACATTACCTGAAGCCTCCAGAATTTACTTGCATTATCTAAAATTTGTCCAAATGCGGTTCCCTTTGACAACCTCACTATTGCCTACCCCCTTCTCAGCCCCTGCTGAGCATCCCTGTACAGTCCACTGTGCATTCCCTGGACAGTCCACTGTGCAGTTTGGCCCATTAGATTCTACATAAAAGTAAGATCCTGTGGTCCTTCCCTGTGTCTGGTTTGCTTCACACTGCATGAAACTTTCTAATTTCATCCATGGCGCTTGAGATGCAGGCAAAAGTGAAGAGGAACCCCTTCTTTGTTCAGGCTAAGTAGCATTTCTCTACCACATTTTCTTTTTCTCATCATCGGACGTGCAGATATTATTTCTTGTGGAGAGACACCCAGTAGTGGGATTGTCACTAGCATTGCAACATTAGCTATCACTTCTTTTGTGTGTACTTCACTGTGTGTGTGTGTGTTGTACATACATGTGTGTGTATGCTGTAGGAAGTCCTATAGCCAGTAGTGACCCGCCCACTAGGGCGTGGCCTCTTATACTATTTATGCCAATGTAGAGCATGTGTCCGGCCTCTTTTCCGGCCTCTTTTCTGGCTGCAGGATTTGGTTTCTGATCTCCGTTCCAGCAGAGGATTCTGATTTGTGAGTCTACCCCTAATTAAATAACTGTCTATTTCTCAGTTCTGAGCTAGTGTGGGATTTCTTTTAAGCATCCTTCCACATCTGGGCCCTGTATGTGGACATGTGCACCTCTGCTCATAAACAGAAGCCAAAGGAGGATATTCAGTGTCCTGTGTTATCACTCTCTGACTTATTCCTTTAATACAGGGTCTCCCACTGCACCTGAAGCTAAGGTGGCAGCCAGATGGCACCAGTGATCCATCTGTCTCTGCTCCACAACGCTGCAGTTATAGGTGTGCTATCACTGGCTTCTGACATGAGTGCTGGGGATTTGAACTCAGGTCCTTATGCTTACACAGCAAGTGTTTTTACCTCTCTGGTGCCATCTCCCCTGAACTTCTCTGGTCTGTTTCCCTCTTGTATTGCCACACAGATTCTGAGCTCAGATAAGTTCCACATCTCCTGCTGAAGCACAGACAGAGGCAGATTTAGAATGTTCTGTCCTAGCTCCAGCCTGCATATTGGAGGATTTAAAAGTAGCCATTTAATCCCTTGGCCTCAAACTTCTTCCTCTATACATAGTAAGGAGCAAAGTACAAATTAATCTGAACTACAAGGGCCAATGGTCATGGTATGGAGATCATTAATAACTATTTGATTATTTCTTTCCTGAATGTTCCCAGCCTGGCTTCTGGCCAAGCAAAGACAGAAGCAAAATTACATCGCTGACAGCTCTGACCTCTGTCCAGTTTGTCCCCATCGCAAGTCCTTTCTTTATTATCCATTTTTCAGACACCAGCATAACCAGCGTATCAACTTTAAAATCAGACAGGAGGAGGGACCTCTTGCTTAATCATTAGGTAAAGGGAGTGGCTTTAATTTGTGGTCACTGTACTTAGACGGCAGGTAACTGTGTGAAAACACACACGTACACATGACAGATAGGAACGGCTGCTCCAACAGTGTAGCTATAGGAACCTCCACGGGCTACTTGTACATTCGCAGCCCTTCCTGCTTCCTCTGTCTTTGGTGTTTATATCTACATAGCATAGCTTCTGGAATTGCAGAGAGAGTCGCTCACTATGGATTCCTTGGGACACATTTTTAGGGAGATTCTATTAAATTCACCTACTATTCATTTGCATGAAAAGTACTATTCTGCGGGAATGCTAATATAATTTGGGGGTAATTTCTCAAATGATGGCTTTAATGCTGCTAATGTCAGCACGTCTTCGCAAAACAAAGAAGAAGGGTGGTGATGCAAGTACATTTGAGATACTGAACTATGGGAAATAGCTTCCTATTTCGAATATCCCAGTGATGGATTTGTTGTGCTGGGACTGGGAGCAAGGCATTGTGGGAAGACAAGATCTAAGGCAGAGGGTAGATCTGGAGAAGTGTGTCCCTGTCTGGTTGCTATTTGGTTGCTTGGGATCACAGCACCGCCGTCTGCGCCACAGGGACTGTGACAACAGGCTAACATACCTGATGATGCTCCAGTCACCACCCACTGCCCTGGTGTATGGGAAGTTAGGGTTTTATGGTTGCACAGCGAGCATTCATGCTCTATTTTTATCTTCAGCGTGTTCCCATTATAAAAAGGAGGAAACTCACTTATAGAGGCAAAAATCTACTCAATATCCCAACTCCCAGGCTGCTGTGATCTACAGCTTCAGGGAGGCCCTGAGGCTCCCCCAACCCAGTCACTCTCTCCTTACCCACTGTACGACAGCTAGTATATTAGCACAGACTCGGTGAGGCCCCGTTTGCAAAAACCCACAAAATAAATAAAGGACTATGCAGATAAAATACTGAAGAGCCCACCAGCCCTCAGCTGCCTTGACTGGCTGCCTTGTAGGACTGTATAGATGTGAGCTGAGACCAGCGTTTGCCTTCAAGGGCTGCAGAAGCAGCAAAGGGCTTGCCTTTCCTCGTGTCATTCTCTAGAGCCTTGGCATTTTACGCGGTGCTCATCTAGCAACAAGTCAGTACTCACAGGGGACCTGTAGAATGTCCATGACTGGTCCATCAATGAGCAGTTTTAGCATTTGTCTCTTGTCACCTGGGCTGAGGGACCCACCTGAGCAACTGTTATCTTTCAAACCTGGGAAAGTTGAGATGTGACCCACAGGCTACCGGACAAATGGTTGCTTTACTTTCGGCCAGTGTCCTTCCTGGTGTGTTTGCTACGTAGGGCAGGAATTGGGGAAACTAGTCTCAAGTCCATTACTCAAGAACTGGAGGGGACTTTCGGACTGGATGATGAAGGAGGAAAACCTTGCTGGCCCACCTGAAGCTGCTCTTAAGTCCCCATGCTGCTTGGCCCTTCTCAGCACCACGAAACCCAAGTGCACTACACTGAAATACACAACAGGAAGACCCAGGTCAGCCTGGTGCTTTGGGATTGCAAGTTTCCGCTGGTAGCTTCCTTTCCAGCCTCTATATGGGCATCATGAGCATTCTGATGCATCTAGGTACCTGCACTTCTTTGCAACCGTTCCTCCTAATCTGTATTCCTCTGCTAGCTGGATGCTGAAACTTGCCATGTCCACCAAGAGAGGGAGAAAACACATTAGAAATAAGAGAAAGAACACTTGATGTTGGCACTTTAATATTTTAAGGTACACAGTTGTTGGTCACCACAATTAGAGGATCTAAGGACCTGAAGCCCCCTTATCACTAAGGTAGGCATGGAGTATTCCCCAGGCCCTTGATTCTGGGACCCAGTGTGGTTTGTGGTCACAGTTTTCATCCTGAGGATGAGGTGGAGTAGAGCCCATTGGGGTGTGGTCTCTCTCTCTCTTTAAAAAAGCAGTCACTGCCCTCTGCTTGCTCTCTTGCCTCCTGCTCCACTTCCAGCAACTAGCCTCCTTTCCTGATCGCGGAGGGCTGTTGTCTGGGACGGTGATCTGTAAGTTTTTCTCCTTTAAATAAGTAACCACTCTATTAATCATAATTCCAAACTGGTGTGGGATTGTTTGTGACTTATGCCTTCGTCCCATAAAGCTTGTGGAGGTCAGAGGTCAATCTTGGTTGTCAATTCTTGCCTCCCACCTTGTTTGAGGACAAGCTTATTACTAGCCAGCTGACCTGTGACCTTACAGGGACTCCTGCCTCTGTCTCCTCTATTCCCATAGGAGTGCTGGGATTGCAGATGCGACATCCTACATCTGGCCTGATGTGTGTTCTGGGTACCTGAGCTTACACAGCAAGCCCTTTACCAGTGGGGCCATCTCCTAAACCTCAGCCTCCCTTCTCAAGAGTATTTACAATGAATTCCATCAGCCCTCAAGCATCCTTTACCAAGGGCAAACATGGCAAGTGAGACCATTATAGACATAGCACACTGCTCCTCGTATTTAGAGATTATTAAAGGAAAGGCTCTTTAATAGCATGTGCACAGCTCAGTGCTCAAAGAGAAGTCAGCCCTGAATACAGGGTTTTGCTAAGTTATATACACCTTAGGTGTATGTATTTTACATATTTTGTCATCCTTGAATCTCTTTTAGATACTGGCCCCAGGTTACACTTTGAAAAATTTAAACAGAGACAAGAAAGTGCAAGTCCAGCCATGTAGGAAGATCAGAGATTTACACAGCAAAGACATTGCCTGAATTATTTTAAGAACACCAGTGTTGTTGCTTGGATTTCTTTCCAGTAGCTGCTACCCAGGGTCATCTTTTCCACCCAACAGAATCATGCTTTTCCAAGAAGAGAACTGGGGTTTTACGGCAGGCCGGGCCTTAACATTGGTTATGATCCTGCACTGTCCCCTTGAGCTGCCTGTCAGAGGCTTCATTGATATGGGGACAGCTCTAACAGCCGTCCAGTGCTGGTGAACAGATATTTACCTCCTAGTAACCTGATTTCCCTTATCTCTAACAGGCCTGGTTAGCAGACCACTTAACCTAGGGTTATTTTGGAGGCAGTGTTCACATACCTAAATTCCACCTGTTCGGCTTAACGTCTCCTAAGCAAGTCTATTTATTAATAAAGCCTCGATAACATCAGTTTTATTGCTTCGAGTGTCTTCTATGTAAAGAGCAGTTTCCAGAGTCTTATGTTGCGAGGGAGAGGGCTGCTTGTTCTTCCCAGCCACCCAGCTAGCTTAGCCCCGAATTAACCACATAAAAACTGTGTTCATTAAATCATTGCTTAGCCTATTAGCTCTAACATCTTATTGGCTAACTCTTACACCTTGAATTATCCCATTTCTATTAATCTATGCATCGTCACATGGCAGTGGCTTACCAGGAAAGATTTGACATGCTTGATTCTGGCTCTCCCTTACTCCTCCTTTCTTCCTCCCCGCATTCAGTTCTGTCTCCCCCGCCTACCTAAGTTCTGCCCTATCAACTAGGCCAAGGCAGTTTCTTTATTAACCAATGAAAGCAACACATAGACAGAAGGAACTCCTACACCAGTTTTACATCAGAGAAAGCATGGGATAGTGGTCCTTTTGCCCTGGCAATGTTCTTTTCCACATTACTTGACATGGGGACACTTGGATACAGCTTCCCTGTGCCATTTTAGATTCTCCATGCTTTCCTTTTATTGTGATCAAATATGCGACACATAAAATTGACCATTTTAACAGTTTTGAAGCATACAACTAATTGGCATAGAGCCCATTGATATTGTGCGTGGATGATGTCTCACTACCATCATCCCCACCCAAAGAACCCAGGAAACGTGAATTCCTGACGCACTGGATACTAGCATTTGACTTCCTATCATTGAGTTTGGCTCCTGTATGTTCACTGGGCCATTTCTAGAAGAGAGAGACAGAATGTTTTCTTACCTTGGAAAAAGGAGGAGGAGGAGGAACAGTGGGAAAAAAATATTGGGGGTGGAAGCCGTAGGCAGATAGCAGATGGCAGAGAGAAAAGACATCTCTAGCTCCATGATGCAGACTCCAGGTGAGTGGTAGGATGGTGCATGGTGATGAAATGTCTCAGCTTGCTTGTGGCCAAAAGGCTTCATTACACATATGTACAGAAACACAATGGTCTCAGGGCTGTCTTGTGGCTTCAATGTGAAATGTCTTCCACAGGCTCACGTGTTTGGGCACTTGGTTCCTGGATGGTGGTTCTTCTTTGTAAGGCTGTGATAACTTTGTAGGGGAAGGCTCACAAGAGGAACTGGTCAGTGGGGCTGGGCCTCCCTTCCTATTTATTTTCTACTCCTGTTTGTGGAAGTAGTATGATCTTCTGGTCATCTGCTCCCGCAACCACGCTTTCCATACCTCCTTCCAGCTCAACATGGAGCCCCCGTATTTCTTTCTCCCATTGTCATATCCCCCCTTTGTAAAATCAATAACCCTCTGAGTCCAATTAGTGCTGTCAGTGTGTACATAGATATGGGGGTACTCACCTGGGCGTGGGCAGCCACACTCCCAGTGAAAAGTGACCGTCTCTCCATCCTCAGCCATCAACTCCAATAGCCTCTCAGCTAATTGGTGGGCCTTGTGAGCCAGTCTCCAACCTGTGCTGGGTGTTGGCTGGTTTGCTCTTAAGCAGGTACTTAAAGCTCCCGTGGGTGTGTGTGGGCAGCAGCTGTGTCGTACCCAGAGGACAACATTTCACGGCTCTCCTTCACATCCTCTGGCTCTTACATTCTTTCTGTCCCTTCATCCTCAGTGTTCCTGTAGCCTCAGACATGGGGAACTTGATATAGATGTCACATCTAAGGCTGAACACTCCGGATCACATTGTCTCCACACCTGGACCAGTTGTGAATCTCTACACTCACCACTGGGTACACTGGGTAGTAGCATAAGATACATCTTCTCTCTACCCGCCTCTCCAGTCCCAGAGTCCCTTGAAAAGCTGCAGGTGCTTCATGCATGTGCAGTGGGAAAAGAAGAGGTAGAAAGAGAGGTGTCAGGTAGGTAGAACGAGAGGTGTCAGGTAGGTAGAACGAGAGGTGTCAGGTAGGTAGAAAGAGAGGCATCAGACACTTTCAATCGTGCAGACACTCCTGGTTTGATGAGTGCTGCACAGGGAGCTAGCTTGTGTCTAGAGTGTGATGATGTCAAGGATGTGTCAGATGGGCACATGTCCAGCACCCCAGGGGAGGGAAGCAAGCAGCCTAAGGGGAAGTCTGGTGACACGGCTCAGCCAGTTTGCACAGGAGACAGTGATGGGATAATCAGTGGAGAAATGTGAAGGGGTTTGTGGGTTACTGCACACCCTAATATCTGTAAGTTGGAGGGGCAGACAACATTTTTTTAGCCACTTCTTTGTAAGAGTTGCTGTGGTCATGTGATGTGGGATTCCCCTCTGTATGCTATGAATATATTTTATTACCACTGGTCATTAAAGAAGCTGTTTCAGTCAATGGCTTAGTAGAGTAAAGCCAGGCGGGAAATCTGAACACAGATATAGAGAGAAAGTTGGCAGAGTCAAGGAGACACCATGTAGCTGCCAAAGGAGAAAGACGCCAGCTGCCAGCCAGAACCTTACCAGGCTGGCCTCGTTAAACTTAGAGATCTGCCTGTCTCTGGAGTGTTGGGATTAAAGGCGCCTATCACCACAACCTACTTTAATTCCTTTTTACAAGTTGGTAACTTAGCTGGGTAGGCTCTTGCCCTAAGGTCAACACTCCCTTTATTTGATTTTTTTTAATGTTTGTCTCCTTGAACACAGAATTTAGCTCTATTCCACTTAACTCCATTCCTGGTGCTCTTTTTTTCCCCTAAAAATTTACATTTTCTTGCTTCTTTTCATTATAAATCTGTATAAGAGTGATCAGTAATAACCATACAATAAAGTTAATACTAAATTGTTCTGAGGTTTCCTCTGCCAATGTAATTAATCCAAATCTCTTCACTTTAGCCTCATACAGACTCTTCGGAAAAGGGCAAAAAAGCAGCCACATTCTTCACCAAAATATCACAAGAAAGATCTCTAGGCAACATACTAAAATTCTTCTCTTCTGAAACCTCTTAAGCCAGTGCCTGCCCCTCACCTCCTAACCCCTCCAGCCCTGCCACACACAGTTCGAACCATTCTCAGTATCACTGTCTTCCATGCTGTTCTTTGTATGGCCCATTAGGTAGTGGTTAAAGCATTCTACTGCTTTCCTAACCCCAAGTACCAAAGTCCAAATTCCTCCAAACAAAAGCATGGAGGCCCACCACAGCAGTACCCAGTCCCTGGTACCAATTTCTGTCTTAGTTAGAGTTTCTATTGCTGTGGAGAGGCACCATGACCCTGGCAACTCTTATAAAGGAAAACATTTAATTGGGTAACTTATAGTTCAGAGGTTCAGTCCATTATCATTATGGTGGGACAAGACCATACCTACTTCAACAAGGCCATACCTTTTAATAGTGTTACTGATATAAGGGGGCATTTTCTTTCAAACTACCACAGTGTGCTTTAGTTTTAGGTTAATTTGGTGATATTAGCCAGCCTTGAGCCCACTTACTTGTAGCATGTCTCTGCTTCCCTATGCATTTTCAAGGAGCTTCAAGAGAATGCCCCGTGCTCTCTCTTGGATGGCTGAGGCTGTCACCTTAGACTCTACCACTCTGACTGACTCTAATAAGCCCAGCGCTTGATGGCTTGTCTGACTCTGCCTTCTTGGAAATTCATCCTCCCCTAAACATAAGGGCAACACCTGTCTCTTTTTTAGTTTAGTTTTTTTTTTTGAGACAGAGTCGTATGTTGCTTTGAACTTACTATTTAGCGGAAGATGACCTGTAACCTCTGATTATCTTGCCTCTATCTCCAGTGCAGTTACAAGATACACCATCATGCCTGGTTTATGCAGTAGTGAGGACCAAACCCAAGGACTCATGCATGCTAAGCAAGACCCTATGGATGGAGCCATATCCCAAGTCCCACTGTGTCTCCCCAGTGCTGTACGGAACACTGAGTTCTGCAAGGATCCATGGCAGCTTTCTCCATGTTTAACTTGAGTCAGCTCCCTTAGGATGAGGGAACCCATGCTTCCTGGCACCAGTAGGCATAACAAAAGCCAGTCAGACTTGTGCTTTTAACCAGTGAAGTTTAAATTGAATAAAACCACAGGAAGGAAATTTAAGATTGAAGGCTGGGTGTTCCAAATCATGTGTTCATCAAGCAATGGGGCTCAGGCACCCCTGGTTGGACTGGACAACCAGTTAGCACCTGTACTCTTCAGCTGCTGACTTCATGGGGAAAGTCATAGCCATCAGCAGTCACCAGGCAGTGCGAGCTCATCTCCACGCTGTGTGTAAGCGCTGCTCACCTGTGCATCTATGGTTCATGCTCTTTATGGGCACAGGTAGGGTTTTAAAGTGGAATGGGCAGCATTCTGGGAGCCATTCGACTGTGATGTGGCCCAAATTATCATCGTCAAACTGCGAAAATAAAGCAAACAGCCATTTGGTGCCACAGGGCTGAGTATTCTCACCCTTTAAACAGTTTCTGGGTCCCAACTGCTGGAGATTTCATGCCGAAGCAATGCTCAGTAGATTCTCATCTCCTCAAGATGCCTAGAGGTATGTGGCAAGGAAGGGTAGATGTCAAGTCATCTCCTTGGGATGCTGCTGCTCACTGGGGTGGGGAGTCTATAATCTTCCCACAAAGTCACTTTGCCAATAGCCATAAAGTCTCTCTGATGTGATTTTCCTTTACGCTGTGACTGCAACATGAGGCCCTTATCACTTACTAAGACCCTTGAGTAAGGACGAGGATGTCTTGCTCTTCACTGAAGCCTGGGCAGTGTTGGTGCTTGAGCGAATTGCTTCTCAATGACCTCATTTTGTGCATCGTCCTACCTTTGTGGCTACCCACTTCCTTCTTGGCCATCTGGTTTCAGGAAGTGTTGCTGGCCTACTGATGCAGGGCTGTCCTGACTCTGTTCCATGCCAATGATTTGTGTGTGACAGTAGAATGCTGGTCTGACCAGAAGACCTAGGGGGATACAGTGCATGTGCGTGTTAGGATTGTACAAGAAAAATGTCTCATCATTCCCATGAAGAGAACTGAGAAATATATGCTACTGGGCATTGGAGGAACATATGCAAAGGCTGAAACAAATACAACCGCCTTGCGGAATTTTCTCATGAGAACAGCCCAACCTGTGACATAAGATCAACAGACTCTGGGGTTATGAGTGATATGTTTATACTGCCATTAATTCTAGATTTCTTCACATTGAGGAAAAAATATTTTCTTTGTATTTAAGCAAATCCAATCAGGATTCTCTGTTGCTCACAGCTGAGGCATCTAAAGTGTTTACACTTGCTAAAACCAAAGCTTATTATTGTGACCTATTTTGTGCACCACCGGAGTGTCATTAAATACATTTACAATTCTTGCGAAACTGTGGCCACAGTCTGTCTGCAGAACTCTCTTCATCCTCCCAAAACTAGAACTGTGCATGGGAATGCCCAATTCTTCTGTCCATCTTCTACTTCCCATCTCTCTGAACTTGACCTCTGGAGCACCTCACACAAGTGGACTCACCCAGTAATGTATCAAGGCTGGCCCGGGCAGTTAGCATGCTTCAAGGTTCATCTCTGTTGTAGTATGTACTGATGCTTCTTCTCTGTGTGGGTGAGCAGTGTTCTACTGTATGTGCATACCACGCTATTCGCTCTACGGCCAGTGGCATCTTGGATGCTCCCCTGTTTGGGAAACCGTGAGTAATGCTGCTATGGCCATGGCTGTGTGAACGTGCTGCAGAGATCCGGCTTCAGATCCCTTAGGGTGACCTGGAAGTAGCATTAGTGGCTGTTCTATTTTTAATATTTAGAGGCACTGCCTGCTGCTTCCCACAGTGGCCCATTCGTTCACTTTAATCACTGTTCTGTTTCTACGGAGTTCTATGGCTGGCCCGGCAGAGTCACCTAGCTCATGCCATAGTCCCTTCCTGACACAACCCAGGGATCAGCGCAGATTGTATTGAATGAGCAGCTGAGGGAGAGAAGACATGGATGCTTTTATCTCTGACCTAGTCCAGCCTGAAAGGGGAAGATTTCTCCTACTCCAGGACTTCAAGACCCTCCTGCCCCGGTCACCGTCCCCTATAGAACCCCACCCATACTCAGGGCTTCTGAAAGCCCTGCTAATGTGCTTTTCAGCCTTATGTGCTTTTGTCTCAGGCTGTGAACATTAATGAAATTTCATGCTTGGTAATAGTATCTGAACCAGTTGCCATAGTCTTTGACTTGGAAATTTGCCTGAATCTCGACACCAGCTGAGATGCTGTCTTAATTAGGGTTACTATTGCTGTGATGAAACACCATGAGCATAAAGCAAGTTGGGAAAGAAAGGGTATATATTTGGCTTATGCTTCTACATCACTGTTCATCATCAAAGGAAGTAAGGACAGGACTTCACACAGGGCAGGGACCTGGCAGCAGGAATTGATGTAGAAGTCATGGAGGGGTGCTGCTTACATAGCTTGCTCAGTCGCTTCCTTATAAAACCACCAGCCCAGGGATGGCTCCACCTTCAATGGGCTGAATGCTTCCCACATTAGTTACTAATTAAGCATATGCCCTACAGACTTGCATACAGCCTGTTCTTATGGAGGCCTTTTCTCAGTTGAGGCTCCTTCCTCTCCAGTGACTGTAGCTTGTATCAAGTTGACATAAGACCAGCAAGCCCAAGGCTTGGACTGTAAACAAAATTCTCTGAGTTGCAGGTAGCCTATGCATACAAAGGTGCCAGCCTAGCTAGAGGACAGATAAATTCCTAGAAACTGACATTGGGTGTCTGGGGTTTTTTATATGACTCGTGCGTGCACCTGCGTGTGCGTATGCGGCTTCTTGTGTGCAGGGGAGTTGTTCATGTGACTGTATGAGTGTGGGGGTGCATGAACATCTGAAATTCATGTAGACATCAGAGGACAATCTCTTATAACAGTACTTAAAGACATTCTCCCTCTTGGGGACACAGGCTGTCCCAAGAATCCAGATTAGGCCACTTGTCCTCAGGCAGTCAATTAAAGCAGCAAATTTATAGTTAAAAACAGAGAAAGGAATTTGTTCAATGGTGCCGTATGTGGGGGGATATCTAGTGCCCCTACCGTAAAGCTGATCTTTGGGTACTCAGAGGATGCTAAGGTTTAAGTAGAGGCCAGTGCTATGCATATCTAGGCATAAGACTACGCTAGGTAGTGTATGGTCCTGCTCACCATGTGCCCGTCATTGTCTCTTCCATAAGGTGGTAAATTTCCTGGGGCCCGTGTGCACCAGTCATATGAACAAGTTTGTGTTATTCATTGTGCCTGGCATTTTTCATGGGTTCTGAGGATCCAAACTTAGGTTCTCACCCTTGTGAGGCAAACACTTTATTGACTGAGTGATCTCCCCAGGCCCAGGCCTCGACACCCAGTTCCCACCAAGAGATGATGGTGCCGTTCACTGCCTACACCTTTTTCTCATCAGTGAGCATAGAAAGTCTCAGAATCTTGCTTGCCCAGTTTTACCCACTAAGCCATCTCTTCGCCCCTGTAGCCTTTTAATGCTGTACCTTTATCAAATTCTGGCATCATGGTGTTCGAGAAAGTAGTTATGAGAGTAGCAGGCATCTTCCCCCACCTTCTTTTGTTATGTGCACCACTGTGTAGGCAAAGTTGCTCTTTGTAAACCATCTTAGCTCACAAATGTGCTCAAAATTGCACGCAAAGACCAATTATATGAGACAAAGGGTAACAAAGCCCATGAAATACAAGGAAGAAATTACAAAAATATCTGCAGGGCAAGCTGCCTAACTACTTGGGGAAATAAAGTGCAAGGACAAAAAGAGATAGCACAAAGATCTACAGCTAAAAGAGTCCCAAGAAACAAGCCATCTAGTGTCTCGTCTGGATACCACTATGAGGAAGGAAATCATTGGGAGAAAAGGAATGTTTCTCAGACAATCAGTGGTAGAAACATAAGCCTGGAAAATGATAATATAAAATGATTATGGTCAATTTTTAAGGTATGATGTTTTGAAAATTGTCCTTTTTTTCTAAAGACACATCAAAATGGTTTTAACACTTATTTTTACATTTATTTATCTATATGTCTGTGTGCTCGTACGATATGTGTGAAGGTACCTTAGGAATCCAGAAGAGGCTCTTGGATGGAATTACAGGCAGTTGTGAGCCTAGTATGGGTGCTGGGAACAGAACTTAGGTCCTCTGGAGTAGAAATGAACTTTGCCACAAAGACCTTTCAAAAATGTTTGTGAGTTGGATTATATAATCTATATTTTATGCGGAAAAAAATGGAAAATGGAGATGTGAGTAGAAGAATAAAGCCTTGACCAAAAAAAGAGAGTAAATACAAAATAAAACAGATACGAGTCATGGTTCATCATGATAGTCTTCGCATTTGTATAAAACATTCCTTAAATATATATATATATTTAAAATTTTCAACAATAAAGACATAGAAAACTATTTCACAAAGTATAAAAAATATTTCGCTGCTCACTTGTTAAGGCATTTGACCTTTAGATTAACTCTGTGTTTTCAGAAATTCCTAGTGGTCTCACTTCCTTTGTGTTTCTGGGATGAAGTGAGAAGCAATCTGAAATCTTTACATATACGGGCTTTCTTTGTAGGTGCACTTATACCTGAGTTCTCATTTCATGGTTCCAAAACTACACTCCAAGATGGGTAGAGACATCTGGCCATTTTTGAATAAGTGCAGTCATTGGCAGGTGGGCAGTTTTCTGCATATGGCTTACCAAAACTCTATATGCATAAATATGCATGTAATAGATGCCATGTGTTGGCTCACTGCTTGGCAGCCCTGAAGCTGGCTCCTCCAGCTAGGCCTTCTCTCCTTTTGTCCAGGAACACATGGTTTCACTCTCTGCTCCATAGTTTACTTTAGCTTCTTTGGGGGAAACACAAGAGTTCCCCCAAAGTGGGAGGACTGGAGGCTATGTCAAGGTGGGATGCCAGAAATGCTTGCTGTGCATGTTGAAGCCACAGAATGAGAATGGGATACCGAGGAAACAAAACATAGGAGAATTGCAAGGGGCGTCAATTTACCCAGAGAGTCTTGCAGCTTCTGGTAGGGTTGAGCTCTAGCTGCTCCATAAAAAACTGAGCTGAACAAGCAAACAAGAATACATTTGTTCTCCCTTTGGTCTTGACTATCAACCTCCAGAGATCCTGTACTGCAATGAAAGCAAAATGGAGACATTATCATGGACAAAGATTGAGATAATCTGTTGACTTTTTGCAAGGCAATAGGAATTTTAAAGAGAGTTCTTCGTAAAGAAGGAAAGCATCTGCTGATGGGAGTTGGGTAAGGCAGAAAGACAGGAGGAGCACAGGAAAAGGAATCCAACTGGGGATGGAGTGTTTGAGATGCCACGTGCCTGCCTCATGGCGTTAGAGTACGTGGGAGAATGTATCGTATCATTAACACAAGCCACGAGAGAGAGGTCAGGGACTTGACATGTTAAATACTTTTAAATTGTTCTGGAGGTGTTTAATGCATGCTATAATACATCAAGTGTGTTTGTTGTGTGACACTATTCCTGGGGAGACATGAATAAATGCCTACTCACACCAGAGGGAGAATTAACACTAGCCCAAAGTAAGGATATCACCCAAGTCCAACTTGGTGACTGATGGGTTTATTGGGCTTACTTACAAGAATATGGGAGAGGGATTTACTTACAGTAGAAATGATTCCAAGACAGATACATCGCCAAAGACCACCCCAGCATGGGTGAGAGTTCACAAAAGCTGAAAACCTGGAGCTCACTGCACAGCCTATAGGCAGCTCAGCAGATTGGAGTCCTTTCCAGGTAGTTCAGTTGGTCTGAGTCTCTTCCCGGTACTTCAGCTGGCCTTTCCTCTTTTTGGGAAGCTCAGCTTGTATAAGAGCATCTCTCAATAGTTCTTACAGCTTCTATATGTGCAGAGAATATGGTGGTTTGAATGAGAATGTCCTGATAGGCTCAAATGTTTTTCATGTTTGGTCCCTAATTAGTGGAACTATTTGGGAAGGATTAAGATGGTGGCCTTGATGGGGGAGTTGTGTCACTGGAGATGGACTTCAGGGTTTCAAAAGCCCACATCATTCCCAGTTAGTGTTCTCTGCCTCATGACTGCAGACCAAGATGTGTGTTCTCAGCTAATGCTCTAGTGCCATGTCTGTCTGCTTCCCACCCATGATGGTCACAAACTAACCCTCTGAAACTGTAAGCCAGTCCTCAGTTAAATGCTTTGTCTTATAAGTAGCCTTGGTCATGGCATCTTCTCACAGGACTAGAACAGTAACTAAAAATGGGAGGAAGAGGATCTTCCTGAAGCCCTTGTGTCGTTTACTTCCCAAGTTTAACAATCTTCCCTGCTGGATGGAATCCTGTTGTTTTATCCCTCTTAACACATTCATGGTCTTAATGAGCTTTCATATCAGACTGTCCTTCTTTCATATCAGAATGTCCTGTTGTGTCACCTCTCCTCCGACATCCTTCATTTTAACAAGCTTTGTTCCGAGATGAAGGCTGCAACCTCAGTGTAACTGCTACACAACAATATTGTTATTTCACACAGTAAGCATTAGCACATAAGTATAAGGAGAAAATATAATGGAGCGGGAAAATAATAGCACATGATTGGCATAGATAAGAAAAAAACTAGGGGAAGTTACAAAGAATGCGACAGAAGAAAGAAAATAATTAGAAGCAGGACAATAAGTTTAAATGTAAATACATAGATGAAAATACATATTTTACACTTTTCAGTCATCCATTTCAGACTCAAAAGTCCCATAGACATCAATGACGGAGTTCTAATGATTATTGTAGCATAGCCCAATAAGGAAGGATAACGCTAAAACACAGCTCCTGAAGACTGAGGTAAGATAAATATCTTTTTTATGATTTAAATAAATTCTTTTTATTGTGAACAAACATAAATTTTTTCACCCCCCCTTTTTTTTAGAAAACAAAGGAAATTAGCAGGCTTAGGAGTTATTCAGTCTAGAACTGACAACAACAAGAACTAAGATATACATTTATTGACTCACAATGACGGTAGTGTTGGCTACCTTGAGTACACGAGTTACACAGTATTCTGTGGAAGAAGGGCATGAAGACAGAGCCTGCTTCATAGAGATCCCACTAGACAGGTGGATTTGCAAGCTTCAAGTAGAAGCGGGATAAGGCAGTTTTCATTCCAGAATCAAAATGCAGAACAAATGAAAACAATACGGAGTTTAACCTTCACACATTTGAGCACTTACAAATAATGCAATCAAGCTTTACGTTTTCGACAACCCTTTTTTATACACTCCATTTTCTCACTATTGGTTCCAAGTTTTATCTTCATTCCCAATTATGCTAGTTACATTATACAGAAAGCAAACAAGCAATAAACAACATAGCCTTCCTAAGGGCCTGGAGAGATCGCTCTGCAGCCGCAGTTAAGAGCACTTGCTGCTCTTGTAGAGTGTGAGGGCTTGGTTCCTAGCATCCACGTAAGGTATCCCATTACCACCTGCAACTCCAGGTCCCAGGGATCCAGCTCCCTCTTCCAATTCTGTGTCACCTGCACACACATGACAGACATATATGCACACATATATAACAATAAAATACATGAAAAAGAAGTGCTCAAAAAGAAAAGAAAAAAAATCAACCCACAAAGCTTCTAAAGACGGAAACCTCAACACCTCTGCTTGTAGAATTTTAAAAAGCTAGTCTAATAAAGAAAAACAAACCAATTTCTTGTTAGTGTTTTGGAAAAACGTACTTATATTTGGATATTTCATAATATTCCTGGTGATAATGCTGGCTCTATGGCTTCTGATACCAAAACTGAATCTGTTGCCACTAATTGTAGCCCTGAAGGTGATTTTGGAGCCTCATCCGGTGAAGTTCCGGCTACTGTTTCCACTGGAGAACACCTCACCTCTGTTATAATTCTTTTTGTTGAAATAGTCATTCACTTTGATCAAGAAAACCAGAGTCACAAGAGGGTAGATAGGTGATCTCACCACCGTTTGTGGCAGTTGCCTCTCCTGTTATACCCACCACAGTTCCCAGGAGCTACTCCTTAGGGGTTGCCAGCACGCATGCATGTAGAACGTTCCAGATGCTCCAGGACCACCACCTCCGCTCACCTGCTTCTTGCCATTCTTGGGAACACAGACACATTGTCCCACCCAGGCTGAGCTTCACTTTACCCTGCAGTGATCTCAGTTCGCGCTCAAGGACATTAAGAGGCTCTCTGAAGCATCATGCTCGGTTTCCTGTTATCTGCCTTGTCTCTTTGGGCCTGCGCTGCCATTTTATCTATGGTGATGTTTGTCCCATGAATATTATATTTCTCAGGTTTTGAGCTTCATGTTTAGTAATCTAAAGCATTTTTCAGGTCCTGGCAAACCAATCTTCAATACCAGTCACAGTCACCTTTCTCTTTAGGTCCCTTTGGTCCTCTAACTCTATCATCTAAGGGGACATTTTGAATAACTGTACAGTCTTTGTGTGTTGGAAAATATGACTTCCTTCTGACCAAAATGAAATTAAATTACACAGATATGGCAGGAACATGTGGGGGACAGTGGCCATTAAGTAAGAATGTCATTACTGACCTTGAAGACAATACTGAGGTCATGTGCATTCCTAGTTCCAAAGTTAGCAAAACAGAATTGTTGGTTGGTTTACTCTTTTGGCTTTTTGGGACGGTGGGTGCCACCGAGCTCCCAAATAAATCACACTCAGAGTCTTATTCTTTCTTATAAATCCCGAGCCTTAGCTTAGCTTAGCTTGTTTCTAGTCAACTTTTCTTAACTGAAATTATCCTGTCTACTTTTTGCGTCTGGGCTTTTACCTTTCTCTATTCTATATCCCTTTATTTACTTCTTACTCTGTGGCTTGCTGTGTAGCTGGGTGGCTGGCCCCTTGAGTCCTCCTCCTGTCATTGCTCTATCTTGTTCCTTCCTCTTTTGGTTCCTCTTGAGCCTAGATTTCTCCTCCTACTTATTCCCTCTGCCTGCCAGCCCCATCTATCCTTTCTCCTGACTTCCTATTGGCCCATTTAGCTCTTCATTAGACCAATTAGGTGTTTTGGCAGGCAAAGTAACACAGCTTCACAGAGTTAAACAAATGCAACATAAAAGAACACAACACTTCTTTGTATCATTGAACAAATATTTCATGGCATAAACAACTGTAATACACCTTAAAATAGTATTCTATAACACATAATCACATTGTTTCATCAAAATTCTCTCCATAATCTTCCCTCTCACAGTTTTATGTTTTTATTTCTTTAATAAAACACTCATAAGAAAATCTTTCATCACCAGGAGACATCCACCTGTGGTGAGCAGTTAATCTGAATTTTATGTATGTCCATATCTTAAAATGTTTACTTTTATTTTATTTTAATTATGTGTTATATGTCTATGTGAGTGCAGGTCCTCTTAGAAGCCATAAGAGGATGATGGATTCCCTAGAACTGGAATTACAATTGGTTGCTATAGGATCTGGGAACAGAATATAAGTCTTTAAGTGCTGAACTATAGTCGCCCCACCCCCAGTCTCTCTTGCATATAAATGACCCATTGGGATCTTTCTGTAAGCTTCATCTCAAAACTATGCCTCCATGCCCTTCAAATGTGTCCTTTCTTCTGCCTCCCCAAAGCCAACCTTTCCACATAAGGGCAGAATCACTGAAGTGATCTGCTTCTGAAGGTGGAGCCCTATGAGAAGGACTGGGACTTGCTGCTGTGCCAGCCATGAGCTCATTGTCAGCAGGTGGCCAAGGAAGCTGGCCTCACAATGCATCCTTTCTTAAATGTACCTCAAACATCTGTGGTGCTGATCTCCCGGGTCATTTCAGACCCTCTTTCTATCTCCCCACTTCTGTCCTGTGTGTTTTCCTCCTGCCTGCTGCTAGCCCTTCCTCCACCAGAGCACCAAGGTCAGGTGTCGCAAGGAGGGACTGCCGCTCATCCTCTGTGACATCTGGTCCATGCTATTTCAGTTGGCAGTGCTCTGAGCTGGCTTCCATCTCCCAGCTCTGCTTGGTTGTCATTCAGCAAAACTATGCCTTCTCCCTATCACCAGCCATGCCTGCTGTTTGAGGCCTGCTCCTAACCTGCTCAGGTTGGAGGACAAGTGGGCTTAGCTATGCGTGGTCCCTTTAAGCTCTACATTAATTTTAGGATCTGTGAAAATTTCTGTGAAGGACACACCTGAAATTCGTGTGTGAATTTTTAATCTTGTAGATGAATCTGGGAAGTTTTGCCACCTTAACAACACTAGCCTTCCACCTTAACAATGCTAGCCTTCTATCTTAACAATGCTAACCTTCCACCTTAACAATGCTAACCTTCCACCTT
>JABTXL010021554.1:9951532-9991521 GCA_025134845.1 Neodon shergylaensis
AGAGAGAGAGAGAGAGAGAGAGAGAGAGAGAGAGAGAGAGAGAGAGAGAGAAATCATCCTTGAAACAAGAGTGCCCCTTTTATTGTGTTCCAGAGCAGGTTATATAGGGCTCTCTTTCACTAATGGCCATGCCCTAGCTCTTGGGAGTTTTCAGCTACAAGCCCACCGGAAACCACTCCCCTGCCATCAGGAACTCATGAGAATCTCGTGCTCAGAGCAGCTGCAAGCATAGAAAAACAAGTTGTTTACCCCAGCAGGCAAGGGGGTCACAGAAAATTCAGGGTCTGAGAGTCTGCAGTCCCTAATACTAGAGAGGAGAAAAGCAGGGGATAGAGGATAGAGAGAGCGCAGTGAAAGAAAGTAGAGCAAAGAGGGTGTGGGGGGAGAAACACAGCAGAGCAGGGTTATAAGGAGACTGAGTAGCTGTGGGAGGAAACCTGTGAGTTTAGGAAGTTTAGGGTAAGGGAGAGGTGAGAAAGGCTAAGCTAGCATAGACTTTCAAATACATAAAAGGTACTAGAGCTACTGAGGGAGTTCTGTAGCCAGGATGAGTTTTGATATGCTGATAGGCACTACAGGTAGCCATAGGTTCCCTCTGTTAGAGGCAAGGACAATGACTCCTTTTGGATAGATGGGAACCAGTTTCACAAGTTCCTGAGGAATTCTGGATTTTTTCTAAGTGCCAAAAATCCTCCGGTAGTCCAGGTTGAACTTAGTTCAGGATATTTAGACTGCCTTTTGGAGTTTAGAGAATTGAAATTTCCTTTGTGTTGATTCAATAGCCTGCAGGAACCAAATGAAAGACTTCAGTATTTTACTCAGAAGTGTGCTAGTGAAAAAGGTTTTTTTAACTGAATTAAATGTCTGTAGTCAACTCAGGAATATTTGAAATTTCTTAGGTATTCTCAGGGTGTTTTTTTTTTTTTAGAAATTTTCAGATTTGAATAAAATTTGAAAATTTTGTGGGAAATAAATTTTATGCAGGATCCCAGGCTGCAGATGTTCATTCAAAATGACTCTTCCCTCCCCAGTTAAACTTCTCTGGAAACGGCCCTACAGATAATCCCAGAGGTTTATGTCCTAGGTAATTCTAAATTCAATCAGTGTCAATTATCAACCATCCTGCATCCCTTCACTATGATGTTTTAGGAACACAATAGTTTGGTGCTTACTTATTGGATGAAATATCTGATTTTCTTTTAGCAAGACTAGAAAAATATTAGTAACATATTCAGAACAGTTTTTCTTTCTACTATGGTTCATAGCACACATTAGGTTTCATACCTTAAGGTAGGAATATAAATTGCGCGATAGTAAAAGGTTTCTGAATACTCCATGATGAAAAGTAATTCAAAATCAAGTGCATACAGATTCCAAGACATTTCTTGCAGCACTTGCCTGTGCTGCATCATGTGACTTCACTATAGCCTGTGAACACACCAACACCTGACATAGGCACTTGGCAGTGCACCCGAGATCACTCCTTACAACACCAATAAACACTGAATGGAACAGGATCAAATTTCAAAACTCTAATAGACTGTAGTGTTCTTACTCTGCATATGAAGTTTTCTGCTCTCATAAAAATAATGATTTAATTACAGAAGACAAAGACTTTTAATATGTTCTTATTGTCTTTTCCCAGCGTGTTTAAGTATCAGATTAGTAAATCTTTGAGTTGTCGTGTTAGAATGTTTGATTTCAACATTGGTTGTTTTACCATAGAAATACCTGCTCATCCATATCCATCTCTGCCCTATTCACAATATCCAGGAAACAAATAGGCCAGATGTTCATCATCTGATGAATGGATAATGTGAATGCGGCATATTTACACAATAGAATATTATTCAGCTATTAATAAAAATGAAACTCACGAGCAAATGAATGGATCTGAAAGAATCATTCTTAGTGAGGTAACCCAGCCCCTGAAAAACAAATGCTGGATATTTTTTTTCTTGTTTGTGAATATTAGCATTGGCTTTTCAAGTCTGTGGTTTAGAAGCTTTGGTAGAAAATTATATATAGAATTTACTGCTTGAAGGGTTCAGATGGAATAATGGGACACAAAAGGTTACACTGGGGTTTGTCCTGAATAGCTTTTTTGTCAAGTTGATGCAAGTTAAGGGTCATTTCGGAAGGGGAAATCTCAGTTGAGAAAACGTTGCTACCAGAATGGCCCGTGGGCAAAACTGTAGGGCATTTTCTTGATTAATGATTGATATGGGAGGACCCACCTGACTGGGTGGTAGTGCCAACTCTGGGAAGGTGGTCCTGAGTTGGAGCAGAAGGTAGACTGAGCAAGTTATGAGGAGCAAGCTACAAGGAACAAGCTAGTAAATAACGTTCCTTCTTGGCTTCTGCTTCAACTTCTGCCTACAGGTTCTTGCCTTGCCTTCCTGCTCTGGCTTCTTTTGGACTGTGGTGTGGAACTGTAAACTGGCAGAAATACTCTCCTTTCCAAGTTGCTTTTGGCTGTAGAGTTTTATCACAGCAATATAAACACTAACAAGTCAGGGTTGGGGAGGGGACAGCAGGATAGAGGAGGAAATATACGAAGGGTTAAAAAACACTAAATGCACTTTGAAAAGTTGCATGGAAATTCATACTGTAGACACATGCTGTATATAAAACAATGACCTCGTGAAATTTGCAGGCAAATGGATGAAATTAGGAAAAATTCATTTCCAGACCCAGAAAGATAAAAATGTACTCACCTATAGGTAGTTATTAGGGGTAAAGTATAGGCTATCCAACCTACAGTCCACAGCCCCAAATAATCTAGATAACAAGTATGGTCCAAAGAAGGATGTATAAATTTCCCTGGGAAGGGGAAGTAGAAAAAATCTCATGGGTATACTGGGGCAGAGTTTGGGGGTTTGGAGGGATAGGAACTAGAGGGAGCCTGTTAGACTGGTTGGGTGTGGGAGGTGGGTTGGAAGCAAGATGGAGGGAGAAAGTTACAAAAGAGACGTCTTGATGGGAGGGCATTTTGGGGTTAGGGAGAAACCTAGTGCCAGGTAACCTCCCAGGAACCCACAAGGATGTTCCCAACTAACACTCCTGGCAATAATAGAGAGGGTACCTGAACTGGCCATTTACTGTAAGCAGATTGGTGAGTGCCCTAATTGCCATCAGAGATGCAATTATCCAGTAACTGATGGAAGCAGAGGCAGAAATCCAGACAAGCACTGTGCTGAGCTCCAAGAATCTTGGTGAGGAAAGGGAGGAGGGATTATATGAAGCAGGAGGGTCCTGATGGGGGAGCTCACAGAGAGAGCAGACCCTAGTTGCAAGAGAGCATGGATGCTGAACCGACAGTCTACATGAGACCTACCTAGCCCCTCTGCATGTGTGTGACAATTGTGTAGCTTGGACTTTTAGTAAGGCTTCTAACAGTGGGAGCAGGGCCTCTCCTTGGAACTTAGCTGGTTTGGGTAACCTGTTCCTCATGCTGGATTACCTGGTCAGCCTTGACATAAGGGGAGGAGCTTGCTCCTGCCTCACCTTGATGCGCCATGCTTTGTGCAAGCCCATGGGAGGCCTGTCTCTTTCTGAATGGAGATGGAGGAGGAATGGATAGGGAGGTGGGTAGATGGGAAAGGGGAGGGGATAGGAGGAGAAGAAAGAGGGGAGAGTGGTTGGTAGGTAAAATAAATTAAAAAGTTATTTAAATTAAAAAAAATCTTGTGCAAGCTCAAGTCAGACTAAAGGAAGGGGTGGGTATGAAATACTGCACTGAGTTGAGGAGCTGTTGACAATGGTCAATTGCTAGTAGAGGGAGAGAGTTTTCTCTAAGAGCATAACCCCGGTAAGTCGACCATGCTCCAGGGGAAGGCCACACACCCAACAATATTTCTGCAGCACCAACTGGTCTTTATGGAATGTTAAAAATAATAACGGCAGGGCATTATGTGGCTAGGGAAGGGGGCACTGGATCTGGAAAGAGTTGGAGGAAGGGGGATATCTGATCAACATATACACAAAATGCACAAAGAACAAAAATAAAATATGCTGCTTGAGTTGCTGACTTGAGTGTCTTTACAAAGTAATTAAATGAATTTTGGCTTGGGATGAGAGGAGAATTTCCAGCAATTTCTGAAGTGGCCTTAAAACATACTTCTGCCTTTTTGCGCTAAACATTTATGTAAAGTGGCATTCTCAGAGTTGCTGGCTATAAAATCAAAATATCAATCTCCTCTGAAAAACATTAAAGATGCTCTGTATCCCACAGTATAAAATTTTCTGCCAAGATTTAATTCCTTATGTAAAACCAACTACATCCACCTTATTAGCATGCAAATTTGCTTTTGTCTTTAGTGGCAAATTACATGCATACCAAAATGATAAAATTATATGCATACCAAAGGATCATTTTAAAATAAATTTCTCTATGATTTATTATTAGCAAATGTTTATGTGTATACCTAATTTGCAAACCTCTATCTCAGGATCACATGAAAATTTCTCAGGTGAAAAGAAGTGGGGAGTGGATAAGTTTAAGAAGCCTTACACTAGAAATCCAAACAGAACCGCAAAGGATGCACAAAGTATTTGAGATGTATGGGCTCAAAGAGAATGCAATATCCATTTAGCAAGAGTGAACAGGCAGGCCCTGGGTGGCTCTGTCTCAGGCTTCTGTCCCAGGACTGCACCTTGGACATAGGAGATGATCCTGCAGTTCCTTCAATGTTTCCATTGATGACACTGGAACTTTTGGATAAACAGGCGAGGAAAAAAAAAACCAACGAAATCAACCCTAAACATATTTTGAAAAACGACCCAGATTGTGAGACCCACTAGGTTCCTGCAAGGGTGTGAACATTTGAGAATTGTATGTTCATCCCTGGAATTCCCATGCCATCCTTAGTAGACACGGCTTGTCTGGGCTCTTTGGGCATTTGGCATACATTGGCTACTGTTATGATTGGATTGTGAAATGCACCTCATAGGCCCTTGTGTTTGAACACTTGTCATCAGACGATGATGATATCTAGGAAACTCATAGAAAGTCCAGTAGGTGGCACCTTCCTGGCAGAGGTGTAGAGGACATCGTGGTGAGGTATACCTGGCAACAGGCAAGGAAAGCACGGAAGCTGATGGGCGCTATTCCTCTGGGACTCTGAGTCAAATGAGCCCTTTCTTCCTTCAGTTCCTCTTGTCAGTGGGTTTTCTCACAGTACTAGAAAGTAAACCAGGACAGATTCCAGTTTTCTGTTCATTCATTCTCTCCTTCCTTCTCTTACTGTCGATCAGGAATGTAACCAGCTGTTCTAATTTGGAGTTTGGCTGGTTTTCCTAAAGGCACGTGTATTGAAGCCTTGTTTCCAGACTGTGGTGCTATTGGGAATTGGTAACACCTTTAGGAAACAGACCCAATGGAAAAAGCTAGGAGGTGAGAGGTGTGCTCTTGGAGGAGTCAGAAGGACCACAGTCCCTTCTCCCTTCCTTTGCTTCTGGGCTGGCATGAGACGAGCAACTGCCTCCATGATATGTTCCTAAAATGACACACGATGTCCCCACCAGTCAAAAATATTGGAACTGAGTGAGGACAGACTGAAACCATAAACCAAACAACCAATCATAAAAAAAAAACCCAACGACCTATAAACTTCCTTTCTTAACTGGTTCTTCAATTCTGTCACAGTGATAGAAATCCAACACACTAGTCCTTTTTCTTGGAAGCCTGTGTTGCTCCCTGCTGACCCTCCTTGGATGTGGCTAATGCTGTGATTCTGGGTACCCTGTACACCTCAGGGTGAGACCTGATACAGACCCTTCCCATTCTCGCCCTAAGATTACTACCAACTTCACCCATCCCTACAGGTTCTATATACTGTTTACCTTAAAGTTCCCTTAAATTATCTCTTCTTTGTAACCTCTGATCCCTTAGTTATGCCCCCCACTTGCCACACCTGTTGAGCAGCCACGTTGGTCACCCTTGTTTGCATGCGTGTGTTTTATGGATCTCTCTTGGTTGGAGTGATTTCATCAGGGCTCCAGGCTCCGGCTCTTCTCCTCAGATCCCTGTCAGCAGGGTTCATCCATGTTTCTCTCACTCTATAGAAGGCAACTAAAGCAACATTAGTCATCCTTTTATGCGACTCTTAATTATTTTCCCTACATGAATCAAGAGATTGTCAATAAGTGAGCTCTTCCCTCCTCCGCATGCACAACTAAAGTGCCATTCATCAGACTCCAAGCAGAATTATTGATGAAGGGTGCAAGGTTATTGAGGAGGAAGAGAGCAATAAAACAACATTATGTTGGTATCAATGGATGCTTTACAGCTTTTAGAGCATTTTGATGTCTATTAATTCTTCCAAGCCTTCAAACTTCCCAGAAGATATCTAATAATGTAGACCATGGGTAGAGCCCTGGACTTCTCGTTCTTTCCACCAAGCTGTTTATGGAAATGCTGCTGCTGAGAGGAAGCTCTGGTCAAGGCATGCAAATGACTGTGATTGTCCATTTGCTTCTTATCATCCCCATGCCCTAGTGGTCAGTCCTATAGACGCACACACACAGAAACACACATGCAGGCACACACATACATATGGAGAGAGGTGGGAGGGAGAGAGAGAAAACAAGAATTTGGGAGGGACGTGTCGAGATATGTTGGAGGTGGAATAGAAGAAGGAGTGGTGAATTTAATAGTCCAGAGTCCAAATGCACACCTTTATAAACAATGGCATAGAAGAACAATTTGATGCAATTTTTTTTAAAATGATGGGCATTATAGGCATTAGATTAAGGAAAGGGAGAAGATTCATTTTCCTCAGATCACAACCAAAATTTAATCCAAAGCCCCTCTTGTGGCTGAGAACTATCAGCCCTTGTTGGGTGCTAAGGGAGGGTGAGTCATCTTTCCTAGGGCTGTAGCCACTGGCAGGTTGCTCAGTGAATGACTCTGTACCCATGCTCATATGGGCATCACTGATTATAATCAGTGGGTTATAAAACGACACGAAAGGACATGAAGTTGGGAGGAAGATACATTGGAGAGGACCTGAGAAGAGCTGGAGGCAGGTAGATGAGAGATAGGGGAGAAGAGGATTACGATATCATCTCGGTTTGTTTTATTGTCAGTTTGATTTTACCTAGAGTCATGTGGGAAGAGGGAACCTCAGTTGATTGCCTTGATAAGATTGTCCTGTCGCCATGCCAGTGTGGGGTTACCTTGATTAATAATGGATGTGGGAGGGCTCAGCCTACTGTGGCTGGCACCATCCATAGGTAGGAGAGCCTAGGATGTATGAGAAAGCCGCCGAGCCTAAGCCAGGGAGTGAATCAGTAAGCAGATACTATCATGGTTTCTCCTTCAGGTTCCTGCTTAAGTTCCTGCCTTGGCTTCCACCCACAACGGATGTGAACTCGAAATATGAGTTTGAATAAACCACTTTCTCTCCAAGTCACATTTGGTCAGAGGGTTTTTTTTTTCAGAAACAGGAAAAGTAGATAAATAGAGCAAAAAAGCAGAACTTTCCTAAAACAGACACTCACAGATTCAGTTAATAACAAATAAGACTTTTCTAATCAATGGGGAGGGGAAAATATAGGCAACAAAAAGTTTAGGAATAATTAAATACCCGTATAAAGATTTTCAGCCTCTAAAGAATTAAGAAGACTAAAACTAGGATATATAAAAACTCTCCAGCAAAATTATTCTACATATATTTTTGTACATGTGTATCATAAAGCTATTAAATAAAAATATGTAAATATAGTTATAACACTGGCAAAGATTTAATGTAGACATATTTCTTTAAAAGGCACATGGCATAGATAGATATCCTTAAGTAGACATAAAATTTCTTTAAAAGCCATAAAGTAAAAGAGTGGCAATTTGAATGACAATTTGAATGTCTCGCATGATGCCATAAACAAAATTAAAAGATAAAACATGAATTTCACTCCTGGCCCAGATAAAATAACACAGCCTGCATTTAGCTTCTACATGACCCAACAACATAAATCAGAGAGAGCGTATAAATCAGCGATGACCAGACCTCAGAATTAAGCAAAGCATCCTAGGCAGACCAAATCCTGGATTGGTGCTCATTGTACTGACAATGTGCAAGCCTCTGGGTTTAACTCATAATTCATGGTATACACAAAAACTGTCCTGGGGAGACAGCTCAGTTGGCAAGTCACTTGCTAGACACACACAAGAGCCTGCGTTCAACCCCCAGAACCCATATGGAAAATTCTAAGTATACTAGCATATGTCTGCCTTCTAGAGCTGAGGATGCAGAAACAGGTGGCTCTCTAAGACATGCGAGCCAGTCAGGATAGCGAACAGGGTGCATGCCAAGCCAGTAAGAGGCCCTTTCTCAAAACATGAAAGTATTGCCCAAGAAACAAGACATGGGATTGCCTTCAGACTTCCATACATAACACATACATGCACAGGTGCCTGCACACATACATGCACCTATGTTTGCTGTTTGCATACATCACACACACACACACACATCAGACAGTGCAAGACTGCACTAGTATGCCTAAAACCCTGGGTTCCATCCCTGGTACAACATAAGCTGGAAATGGTGGCACTTACCTGTAATCCTAGAACTTTGAAAGAGGAGTGTTGTATGAAGGTCACTTGTTTGTTTCCCGGCAGCTCAGACCCAAAATAATCACACAGAAACTGCATTAATTAAATCACTGCTTCGCCCATTAGCTCTATTTTTTATTGGCTAACTCTTACATATTAATTTAACCCATTTCTATTAATCTGTGTATCACCACATGGCTGTGGTTTACCAGCTAAAGTTCCAGCATCTGTCTCTTGTGGGGCTTCATGGCTTCTCCCTGCTCTGCCTTCTTCCTCCCAGCATTTAGTTTAGATTTCTCTGCCTAGCTAAGTTCTGCCCTGCTATAGGTCGAAAGCAGTTTCTTTATTTATTAATGGTAATGATAGCATACAGAGGGGAATTCCACATCAGAGGAGGCAGGAGATTCAGGAGTTCGAGGTCATCTTTCTGGGGAGATGGGAGGCAGAAATCATGCTGTATACTTTAGAAAAAGAGAGACAAGACACTATAGGAACAGCTCTGCTGGCTTCCTGAAGAGGCCTGAGTTCTAATTTGCCTTGTATGACCTGTATCATGTGGCCCAGTTGCCTCAAAATTGCTGGTCCTTCTCATCTACAGAGGGCATAGGTGCTGGCCTAGTGCACGAAGTGTCCTGCCGGTAACGTCACTGCCTATTGTGGGCAGATTCTTTTGCTAACTGATGTCACTGCAAACACTGGGTATCTCAGGCCACCCCTCTCTTCTACCAGTGTGGTCAGTTAGTGGATCTTGGGGCAGTAATTCAATACGGGCTTAAGCTGCTGTCTCTCTGAACCAACAGTTCACAGTTGAAGATAGAAAAGTCCAACTGGTGTTTTGCAGGGCTAACTAGGTTGGGCTAGAATTTGTTGGGCTAGTTTTCCTTTCTACTTCATTTAAACTTATTAGTTTAAATGAATGTTTTCATGAAATAAATTCTTACCATCATTCCGGCCCTCATGAACACTTAAAGAGTGTTGTTCTCTCAGAACCATTTGGGTACAAATAGAATTAAAGGCATTTGAAAATTATGGAAAATAATGAGCACTGGAAGATGGTCAGGTAAGAAAGACTAAGCGAAATCAGAGAAACTAGGAAGGGAGTGAAATCCCTAAGGCTGAAGGGGTCTCCCAATACCAGGACCAGAAGGTAACTGAGGTGGGAGGAGCCTAGTGCCATGCCTCACTCCTGTTATGGGATGAACTTGGATGTTGTCTTAGCTTCTCTTTCTGTTGGTGTGATAAAATACTCTGACCAAAGCAACTTAAAGGAGAAGGGATTCATTCTGGCTCATGGCTCAAGACCCAGTTCCTCACAGTGGGGGACTCAAGGCAGTGGGAGCTTGAAGCAGCTGTTCATTTTATATGAGAGGTCAGAAGGAAGAGAGAAATGGAATGGTTCTACGCACAATGAAGAAGAGCGAAGACATCAGTTAATGGATTAACTTCAGTTAAGGGATTAATCCAGTCGATCCCCCACAGATATGCCCGCAGGCCAACTCCATATAGATAATCCTTCATTGAGACTCCTTTCCAGGTGACTTTTGATCCTATCAAGATGACAGTTCACATGAACCCTCGCAGTCATGTGATCTAAAACCAGTCATCTCCCCTGTGGGAATGGCCACAGTAAGTCTCTGGTGAGCCTTCTGAAGTCTCATGGTGGCCTTGTACTAGCTGGCCCTTCCCATGATGCAAGAGGCCTGTGGGCCCATGGCATTGTCCATGTGGGGCCGATACATTCTTTCATAAATGTAAGCGCTCTTTTTGTTGGGAGCCATGTGAGAGGAGCAGCAAACACCTTTGGAACTCATGTGAAATAGATCATCAGTCAGCATAACCATGGTGGGTGTGTCTCTGAGAGGCAGAGCCCTGAGGACTCGTCTCCTGAGGAACTTATGCTGTTATTGAACATAGCTCTGGTTATTGTCCTCATGGTCACCACGTCCCTCATAGCCTATGAGTTGTATGAAAACTCTAAGGGAGTTTCTAGTTCCTCATTGGTCCATGTCACTGGTACCTAAAATAATAGTGATTGGCCTTTTCTAAGCCTTGCTGCTGGAGCAGACTAAAGATTCAACCACCACCCTTACAAAGAATACAGATTGTTAGTAAAGACAGATTTAAGATGTTTCTGTTAATGGCTTTGATGTAAAAAACCGTGGGGAGCAATCTAAAGTTTAGAAAGGCACGCTTTTAATAGTTGAGTGAGGGACTTGTTTAGGTCATGAAACAAGAAAAATGGCAGCCCAGTTATTGCTAGATGGCATGCCTTCTTGATAAAGATGGGTTAGTGACCAAAGGCGATGATTAATTTCTTGTACCCATTTTGCCTTCAGCTTCCTGGTATGGTTTAATAAAAATTGTTGCTGAGTGGGTGTGAACTATGAAAACTTAAAATAAAAATGACTGATATTTTTATATATAAAAGTTTAGATTTGTGATTCTTTTAATATTTTTATATGATTACCTTTTGAGATAAATATTAAAATGATTGATCTTTTCTTTGTAACCACAAATAGCTGCCTGTCAGTACAAAGGAAATTGGGTGAAATATACTTGGCTTGCTTAAAACTTTGCTAATCAATTATAAAAGAATCATTGCTTTGGGGTAAAGATGTTATAGCGGGAAGATTAATACAAAGAAAGATATTTAACTTCTTCTGGGCTTCTAAGAAAAACATGCATCATAATGTGATTTCTTCCTGTGTAAAGACTTCCATTTGTTTTTGGAAAATATGTAACTTGTAGTTGGGAGGTAATTTTTTCCTGCAAAGAATTATTTTTATCTTAGGATCAAAACCAAAAGAAAAAAATAAAATTATACCTTTTTGGCAGCTGACTTGAGATCGTGGGAGCTCACGAACTCTAGACTGACAGCTAGGAAGGCTGCACAGGGCCAAACTAGGTCCTTTACATGTGGGTAACAGTTGTGTAGCTTTGTCTGTTTGTGAGACTCCTGAGAGTGGGACCAGGATCTATCCCTGGTGCATGAGCTGGCTCTTTGGAGCCCATTCCCTATGGTGGGATACCTTGCTCAACCCTGATGCAATGGGGAGGGGCTTGATCCCACCTCAACTTAATGTGCCAGGCTTTGTTGACTCCCATGGGAGGGCTTACCCCTTCTGAGGAGTCCATGAGGTATGGGTTGGGGGAAGCTGGGAGCAGGGAGCGAGAGGAGCAGAGGGAGGGGGAACTATGTATGTAAAATGTATTAAAAATTAAAATTGAAAAATATTATACCTCTTATACAAACTGTGCTGAATTACATGAAACATTCTTTTCAAAAGATAGTGGAAGCATCTAAATTTCTTAGAAAACTTGGTTCAAGTAAGGCAAGAGTTCTGTATGAATAATCACATCAATAAAATACCATAAAGTCCTTACTTTAATATCATAATAACACAATATCATCTTTTTTGTTGTTGTTGTTGTTTTTTCTTGAGAGAGAGGGTTTCTCTGTAGCTTTGGAACCTGTCCTGGAACTAGATCTTGTAGACCAGGCTGGCCTTGAACTCACAGAGATCCTCCTGCCTCTGCCTCCCGAGTGCTGGGATTATGTATCACTGCAATCAGGATTAGCATCACTTTAATGATTTAGTAATATGCTAAATAAAATTCCAACCATCTTTTAAATTGAACAGAATTGAAGTTAGATAATGCACAGCACATCCTCTTCCCTTCGGCTGGATGTCCTCTTCTTCCTCAGTTTACCTTCACTTCCCAGAGCCTTATTGCGCAAAGGTCACAGCTCGTTAGTGGGGCTTGTTTATTTGATTTTTGATTTAGAGAAAATCTGTAAATGGGGCAAGATTTATAAATGGATTTAAGATTTTATCTGGCAAATTAAGAGTTGTGATCACGGGGTCACCTATTGGGAACGTTTCAAATAATATGAATTGTTGATATTTGAAATTTTTCTCCTGTTCAGACAGCGGCTACCCAGTGAGGGGAGACGCTGTGCGATCGGGAGGTGTGTTCAGCAAGGCGCCGGTGTCCTTTCATTCTTTTTGTGGCGCAATTTTGAGTGTAGACATTTTCATTTTGCCTAGTCCAATTATCTGCTTTGATTTGTTGTTGTTGTTATTGCCCTCAGAACCTAATCCATAGTGACAGAGATTTTATTGTACAGTTTCTTCTAAGATTGTGGTGGGTTTTGCTCTTGTGTCTGGGTTATTTTGACCTAGATTTTATTTATGGAGAGAGATAAGGGCGTGCACTGATATGAAATCTGTCTAGGGTGGGGAAGGATCCCAGTATCTTGTCCCTTGCAGAAGTCCCCACTGCGCTGCGCTTCCGGCTCCCAGAGTTATCTTTTGACATATTACAATCCTAAGACTGTTTTTTTAAAAAAAATTACTGTTCTATCTTTTTAAAAGAATTTTTAAATTTTTAATTATGAAGGGGAGAGAGCATGTGCACAGATGCCAATGCTCGGGTGGAGGTCAGAGGCACATTTTAGGAGTCAGTTTTCCCTTCCTCCTTTACATGAGTGAGCTACAGAAACAACACTTGACTCTTATGTTTGTGAGACCAATGGTTTCCCCTCTGAGATATCTCACCAGGTTCTCCCACTTTTTTTACTTTTTTTTTTGCAATTTTTGTAAATATATGCAATGTATACATTTACATTGCCACTCACTTCCACCAGCTCTCTCCTGGTCCCCTCCCAGCACATCCCCCTCCAAGCCTCATATCCCCTCTTTTGTAAGTTTTTTATAGTGCCCACTGAGTTCACTTAGTGCTGCCCATATAGGGGGTCATCCCACCGGGTCCTGGACAACCTGCTAGAGATCACCTTCCAAAGAAACATGATCTTTCTCCTTCAGCAGACACCCATGGATAGTAACTCCCCAGTTAGGCATGGGGCCTAGGGAGTACCTTTTTCCTAGGTACAGGAATTTTAATTGGCTTGATCTTGTGCCGGTCTTCTGCTGGTAACCACAGCTGCTGTGTGTTTCTGTGTGCAACTGCCATGTCTTGTCTAGAGGGCCTCATTTCCCAGCACTCCTCTCCATCCTCATGTACTTACATTTATTTTTACCCCTTCTTCAGTGACGTTCCCTGAGCCTTACTTGTGGTGATGGGATGATGGTGGCGGTTACACAGATGTCGTCCCTTGAATGGAAGAACAATCACAGTCATTTCTTAGCACTTTGAACAATGATGAGTAGCTACATAAGCCATTACCCACTGTGATACAAAGCTTCTTTGACCAAAACTGAGAGCAGTTCTTTTCTGTGGAAGGTTTTGAGATGTGTGTGTGTGTGTGTGTGTGTGTTAGTGTGTGTATATGCATGTGTTAGTGTGTGCATATATATGTTTGCTGGCTTTTCATCCATAGTTCCTGCCTCATAATTCCCAGAACACTTCATATTTCTTCAGTGACTAGAACCATGAACAATCTTGTCTTAAAAGTGGTTTGCCTTTTATCCTTGGTTCCTGCAGGAACTTGTGAGCCGCTCCAGAGCAATGCAGGTGAAAGGCCATCTTGTTACAATGCTGGGGCCTCTCAGAAGCAGACCTGGAAAGCAGCATCTTTTCCCTCTGACATCCTCCCGCCCTTTCTACCTGCTTGTTTTTCTTTCCAAAGCAAACCACAGAAACTAACATTATTTTCCCCTGTGCAGACATAGAAACTAAAAATAGTCTCCACTCTTCCTTGTTTGTCTGTCTTGAAGCTGGCCATGAAGAAATTCTCTTACCTACCTCGTCTAATAGTAGAGACTAAGACCCCGATTTTATACACGTTTCTGCCCTGTTCCCGGGAGGAAGGAATGGGGCACAAACTGCTAACGTTAAATGTGACCTCGCAGGTCTTGTGGCTTTCTTGAATCTGTTAACCTTCAGTCACACCCATTTTTGTCCAGTTACATTTCTACCTGGCTGCTCTTGAGGAAATCAGGATTATGAAATGAACTTGAGGCTCTTTGGATCACTGAATTCCAGGAGCATGATAGGAAGGTAAACATGAATTCACCCAAACCCAGAGAGGGTGCAGACCCCTCTCTCTGTGGGAACAAGCACTTCTCCACTTGGACCCTATCAGAGCTTGCTCTATGTGTGTTGGGGAGAGTTGGCCAGGGAACGGGGCATCGATGCTAGCAAATGAAAGAAATCAATGGCAAGAAAAGACTGGAAACTACATGTAAGGGTAAGAGCATGTTCAAGAAAAGTTCATGGCTTTCAAATGTCAGAAAAGGCTAGAGCTATGCGAATGACCAACAAGGGACTTAAACTCTCTTGACTCAAAGTATTTGCGTTCTGGACTTTCCCAGGCCCTCTGGCCCAGTTCTCCCTGGGGTACTACTGCTAGTCTTGGAACCCTTTTCTACCTCTTAATAAATTGTATTTCTAAAGGTCAGGGCCCAGAGGCAGAGATGAAGAGTGAAATTCTCCACACCGCCTTTAAGTAGAGATGCCTCAAGGGTTACCCCCAGCGAGAAGCTTCAACAGGGAGAAAACGGCTGAGATTGGGAAATCAGGGTCTTCCAGGGCAGAGAGAGTGCTGTGGGTATCAGCCTTTTCCTTTTTCTCAGGAGACAGAAAATAGTACTGGATGAGAACGTAGAGAGGAAGAGAAGGAAAGAGAGGAACTCCCTTTGTCCCACCCCCACAGCCGTCCATACTGCTCTCAGACATTCTTGTAGCTGATGGGGACTCCTGCCAGATGCTGTCCCTTGGATATTATCAATGCTACCCTCGCTCTAACTCACATTCCCTCCTCAGGTTCTGCAGAAGATTTGCAGTCCAGCAAGAGAACTCTGTAACTCGCCTGTCATCACGTTAATGGAAATGGCGCCGTTCAATCTTTACACTCTATGTGGAAACCGGCACCCCTGGTGCTATGATAACGTTCCTCCCCATTACCTTTCAAAGAGCACTGAGGACTGCCTATGGAGACGTGTCTGCCTGTGGAGGCTGGGCACGTGTCTCATCAAAACCAAATCATGTGTTCACTTTGCCCTGCCGTAGGCTTGCGTCTGACTTGGGAATTTGAAACCATTTGTAGGCGTACAGGCGGTACAAGAAGGAATCACTGTGCTGCACGGTACAGCTGCAGACAGAGAAGCCCCCTCCTTATTCCCATTTCCTCTTTCAAACAGAGAGAAAGTGGGTTTTCCTTTCTGGGAAGATGGCTTTCTGGGTTAGTGCCTCTCCTTTGGGGACAGTAATGGCACAGAACGTCCCCTTTAAGAGCTCCTTGAGTGGTTCATCCTGCCTAATGATTCAGAAAGAGAGAGTCCCACATGGGGTGTGGGTAGGGCACCAGTCACAGACAGCGTGACAGGACCGCAGCCCCCAAGTTGGGACAGAGCCTTAAAAATGTGTCCTCCTTGAGAAAAGGCTAATGGCCTCATTTCTTTGGGCTACAGAATGGGAATTCTTCCTCCAGGGGCCAACACTCTGAATGGCAGCCTTCTGATGAATGGTCCCTTTCCGCAATAACTCTGCCTCCCTGTCATGCTGGAGGAGAAAAAGACCTTTTTGTGAGCCCAGACTGTAACTTAACGGGATCTCCTCTCCCTGGGAGCCTCCTCTGGCCTGGCCCTGCTACAGAGTGCTGGGATTTCTCTGTCACAGGGCCAGAATGCCAGAAACAGATCACAGTCTTAATGAGTCCGACCTGGCAGAAGGCTATTTCCACAAGGTAGTGCTGTCAGGATCAGTGGACTCTTCCCAAGCTTGAGAGAGATAGAGAGAGAGAGAGAGAGAGAGAGAGAGAGAGAGAAACTGGGATGAAAAACAGGCTTGAAAACCAGGGTTATTTCTCTGGCTTAGCAAGCTCTACCAGAGGAATTGAAATATATCTGGCTTCTAAAAGATGTTGTGAGAAAATGTGCATGCTAGCAGCCGTCTTTTATGCCTTTCCCTTCTTTATGGTTCAAGAGATGATTGAGAAGAATACATATTTAGACCAGACGAACCTATAGCATGTCCTAGGGAGTCTTGATGTGGGGCTCAGGCGGGCAACATTTGGATGAGACTTGTTGGGCTCTGGAGAAACTGTCCCACTGCACCCTGGGGAGCTGCATTTGTATTCCCACTCCTGGAGAAGCTGGTAAGATCACAGTCCATCTCTTGCACATACTCCTCTGTGAAGAGTAGAAGCTTCCCTGAGCCACTTTGGACTTAGTCTGAACCTTTGCTGCTGTGGAAGCCGAGGGATCTCAGCACACCGTCAGGGTGTCTGGCTTCTCCACACCTGCGCCATTAGTATTCTGTGGCTTACAGGCGGAGCTACTTGAGACACTCCAGGGTAAGGTACTGGAAATGAGCGTCGTATGTTTCCGTGGCACCAGATCCAATAAAAGAATAATTACCATGCCACCTGCCTCTGAGGCACACGGCAGAAATCCCTAGAAGGGAGAGGATGGTGGCTCATCTGATGTAAAGGCATCAGGAGCTGGGACTTGGGACATTCTGTTCCTGGGTTTGCTTTCAGAATCCTGATTCTATCCTTCAATTTAGAACATATTATGGCAGCTCCCCAAGTACACACATAGTGAGTTCCAGGTAATCTTGGGATATACGAGACCCTGTATCTGAATAAATATTTCACTTTATAATGGTTTCAGATTTGTACAACAGTTACAAAATTCTCTTCTATCCAATACTCATCTGACTTATTAGGAACAGTTCCCATTAATATGGAGGTGCTGGGTGTAATTAATGAGCAAATATTGATTTGTTGCTATAAAGTAAGGTCAATGTTGCTCACATCTCTTTGGATTCTAATGATCTTGTCATCTTCTACTATTTCATTTAGGACATAAAATGTATTTGACACACCTCTATTTTGCTCTTCTCCAAATTGTGTTTGCTCAATGACCTTGGCAGTTTTGTGATATGTTTGGTCAAGTGATGTTTACAATGTCCTGTAACTGAGATTGGTCTGATTGTGGTTTTCCCATGATTAGACCTGGTCATAGATACAGGTGAGGAAGACCACAAGGAGTAGATGCCTTCACACGGCATCAAGGGTCAGTGGTGCTGTTTGGCTCATCATGGCAGATACTCATCTTTCACTCTTGATGAGGCAGTGCTTGTCTAGTACCTCTCCTGCCAGGTTGATCTGACCTCTATCCTTTCCATATTGATGCTCTTGCGAAGAAAGTCACTACTGACGGCCCACACTTCGAGTCTTTTGACATTTCATTCCCTGCGTGGTGGGACAGTTTCCTGCCTTTCCTTAGGCACATCCTTAATTTCCCCTACACCTCACATCACCATCTTGGCAATAAAACTGGAAAGTTTCTCAGCTTTGTTTCTTTAAATTCAGTAAGCTATTTTCTGCAGAAGGATTAGACCAGTACCCTCCACCTGGTGCCCAGGATGGCAGTATGATGAAATGATGATTAGGATTCTGGAGTCTAAGGCTGGGTACGTGGGTAAAACTGGCAAGTCAGGACAGGCTTGGAGTGTTCTTCCACTCTGAGGTCAGGCAGCGGCTGTAGAATTTACATTGCTGAGATGCAGTTCTTCCAGATGATTCTAAGACTACCAGCTCTGGGGCTACAGTTTGAGGACTGGAACAAGCCACAGAGGACGCCACACTCTTGGTAGCTCGTGCTATGCAATGGGCTCTTCTGCACAGTGCTGTTAAAATGATTAACTGTCACATTCTGGGGTATTTTTGTTGTGCTTATTGATGAGACATAATTTTATTTGTTGATTTTTAGCTTTAATTTTATTTATTTATACTGTGTGTGTGTGTGTGTGCACATGTGCTTACACCACAGTGCATGCTGAAAGTCAAGGGACAGCTCGTGGGAGTCCGTTCTTTCCTTTTATCATGTGTGACCTGGAGATCACATTCAGGTCATCAAGGGTGGCAGCAGGTGCCTTTACCCATGGCGCCATCTTGCCAGCCCTAGACATATAATTTTGATCTCTTAGTTTTTTAATTTAATTTTAATCGCTTACGAACATATCTGTTACACTTAAAAGTCATAAATCATTAAAGTAAATGTTAAACTAAGTTAAATATCATCCCTTCAGGGATTGGGGAGTATCACAGAATAGGGGCCATAAATAATGTGAGAGCTTAGAGGATGGGATAGAGAGGTGTTGAACATTGTCCTTCAGGCCGGGCCTGACCTGACCATTGCACTCATGAAGTCACCACAGCCATGGTTTCCTGTGTGAGATCTGTGCCAGACTGAGCCTGCCAAGACTCCAGCACAGAGGAGAGGCGTGTTCATGAGGCTCTGTCCTCTCTGAGACTGGACTGTGCTCATGTCTTCCCCCTCCTGCCTTCCGTCCTTCTCAGGCCCCGTTACAAGAGCGAGCTGCTCCAACGCCTCTTGAGCCTCCCTCGGATCATGAAGCAAGGCTGTAGCATCCGGGCAGCCTCATTGGTATGCCGTTCCATACAGAGCTCTAAACAACACGTGAATTATGTATGCTGGGGCTGGTGTCATACTTAGCAGGCCTGGGGCAGCATGCATTTGGAAGGAAAGTCATTTTGATTTTCTGATGTATTACACAGCCGAACACTTAGCAGGAGCTGGGACCGGGCCCACATGCTGGTTCTGAGAACACAGTGGGGTAGGCACACTGTGACCGCAGCCTGCTGCTCAGCATTTGAGATCATGGCACTCAAATTCTCTGCCCCGGTGAGAAGGCTGCTTTCCCACTGTCCTTCCCTCTGTGGCCATCTTGAGGACTTAGCCTTCCTTTTATCTCCTTCAATGTGCTGATTATTCTGGTTTTGAATCGAAGGTGAGCAAGCTAAGGTTAACCTCAGCTTCTAAACTCCAGGGAAACCAAGTTATGCAAACTTTCTCAGCTCCTGAAAACACAAGGATATGGATTCCATATCCCTTCAGCAATGACACCACTGCTGTCCTGTGTGCCTATATGTGTGCATGTTCATGAGCGCTGGCACACATGCCATGGCACATGTGACAGCCAGTGGACAACATGAGGCGTCACCCCTCCCCTTCCAGGTTATTCGAGGCAGGGTCTCTTGATAGGGCCTATCTATGACAGGCTCACCGGGCCACAGGCTTCTGAGTAAGCTCCAGACTCCGCCTCTCATGTCACCATAGCAACACCAGGATTGCAGACCCACACTACTGAGCCCAGATTTATGTGCAGCAAGTGCTTTGTACACTAAACCATCCCCTGAACCCCTCCCTTTCCCTTCTTTGTTTTCAGCGCTTCTTCCTATTCCATGTGTTTCTTATACCAGTCAGAGAATAGCCCCAGTCTATCCACAGCATAGATGGTTGTTTCCCCATAATTCTATAGAAGAACCATTCCTCTCTTCTTCCCAGCTTATGCAGGGCATAATTGTCTACAGCTGGTTAGGAGGAGTCGCTGAATACTCAGGTAAGGTTGCAATGACTTTGTCTATGCTCCCTTCTATGAGGTAATGCCGGTAGTCAACAAATCCAGCTGGGATAACCTGCTGATGCAGATGGTTTTATGAAGATGGTTGTTATTTTGCCCAGAGAACGGTACCGCACACCACCGCAGCACACGGTGTGGCTCCAAGACTGGTGCCCAGATTTCTGCTCCTCAAGAGCTCTGCATTTGAGCTCCTGGGCATCTGCTCCAACTCTGATGTCTCTTCCTGCCCTGATGACTCTGCAACCAAGACAGTTCTATGAGTGAGAAGAACTGGGACTTATTGCTTCCTAGGTGCTCATGGAAGCTCCTCTTTGATCTACAGCACCGTCTAACTATATCAGGAGCTCAGTTATTCAGGGTCATGAGAGGAGACAGGTGCAGGGATAGCAGACTGATAACCGGCATGGGCTTGTGGGATCTGGAGACTTTGTGCAGGGTTTTAAGATATTGGTAGTGCAGTGCACAGCCTGAGCTGCTGCTGTCTCACCTGGACTCTCTTCTTCAAGCTCATGTGAGAAGCTGTCAACCTTTCTGTAGGAGACATATTCCTCCTCTGCCTGATTCCAGGGCTTCAGGCATTTCTTTTCCCAGCAGGAATTCCTGCAGAAATTCTGATTTCTTACATTCTACTCTCTCTATAGTCTGATAACCAAAGATCAGAGCATAAATGTCTCTTAGAAATACATTCACTCCCGTCATATAGGTCATTTATATGGGGGTGGGCGGGCTGCCAGGGCCCAGGCTCCTTGGCAGTTGAGTGACAGGGTGGGGACCAGGCTGCTTGACTTAACCACTGCTTACAGCAGCTTTAACTTTCAGGGTTCTACCTTCCCAGATATCTCTATGTACCCAAATAAACAGACCCATAGTGAGAGAGAGCTTGAGGTGGGGGTGACCCTTCTCTAGTCACCAGCAGCATTCACAGAAACTTTCTCAGGTTCCTGACATTTCCAGGCTTCCTCTCTCACCATCTTTCCTCACACAGGCTCCCACATTAACCAGCCGTGGCTGCACCAGCTCCCCTTGTGAGTGGGCACAGCCTCTGCCAGTCATCCTGATGGAAGGCATTGGCTGACTCCATAACATTTCCTGGCCAGCCTTCTACCCACCAAGCTTACTGCTGTTCGCCCCTTGGTCTAGACTTGGCAGTAGCTGGTTTCAGGAATGGTCTGGTACTCTTTCGACTGGCCGGAAATATGCATACACCTATGGCAGCGACATATGGCCTCTCACTGACTGGCACTGCACAGGATCCCCCAGTGAAGGCTACTGAGCACAGCCCAGGGAGGAATGCTGCCACTCTGTGTCCCTTCATGGGTCCAATTTTACCAAGACCTCAGCAAGTCACTTCAAGTTATCCCCTCCTTTCCTTTCTGACTTCTTTCTTCCATGCTGCACCTGGGAGCAGGGCTAGTGTCTCCCCTGCACAGAATAAATGGACTAAAGACAAGACTCAACCCCAGGTAAACTCACTGAAGGAGTAATGGGGAGTCCCCAGTCCATCCTCGACTTGGTGGTGAGCAGGAAAGGAGAGGGCAGTGAGGTGCGGTGGACTGAGCAGTATCCCTCAAATTCACCTATGGAGGACCTAATCCCCAATCTCCAAATGTGACTGAGATGGGACTTTAAAGAGGGGCTTAAGCTAAAACAAAACCATCAGAGTGATCTGAATTAATCATGGCTGGGCTCTGTGTCATAAGAGGAGACACAGGGATTCACCTCAGAGCAGTGTCTTATGAGGGCAGTGAAAAGCTAGTCCTCGACATGTTGTGGAGGCCTCAGCGGAGCCAACCCTGCCATGCCTTGGACTTGAGCCTCCAATGTGACAAGACAATGGATTTGTGGTGTTTAAGCTGCCTGGTGTGCACAGTGGGGGTGGGGAGATTGGGAAGCTCAAAAAGGGGTGATCACCAAAGCGCATTTCATGAAGGAGGCAATGAGTGATGCATACATGATGCAGACCAGGCAGTGAGGTCATAGCTAATGAACACAAGCCTGTTTAACCAATCCTGACCCAGCCCTGTGCTAACTCCCTGTCATGCAGAAGTTTTCCTGTATCCTCGAGCCCCCTCTGTGGCTGCAGTCCATAACGCACGGCTATTTCTTATCACCATTTAGCACTGACATCCTGAGGTCAGGTGAGTTTCCAGTAAACGTATAGACATGTAGGGGACCATCTCAATACCCACATGATTGTCATTCTCACAGGCCTCTCTCCAGCGCAGTAATTCCTGATCCCTGGATGGGGCTTGTTTATTACAGCCTGGCCACACAGTGTCTGACCTAGTAAAAGAATACTGAGCATGAGCCAATGTCACAGAAGGATAGACACTTGATTTTGGCTGGGCAATTGTGTGGCAATTCTCAGCTGGTGAAAGCCTTGGAGAAGTGGATGAATGAGTTAGCAAGTCTCAGCTGGATCTGAGGTTCTGGGGCTGGAAGTTTCCTTCCTGCCAACAAAGAGTGCTTGATAGACACTAGATTGCAGACCCGGCGAAGTGGCCAGAAGATTGGACTGCAGCTCGCTTTGTTCTAGTGTTTGGTGGAGAGTGCCTTCATCTTTGCTCTCTGCAGGTTTCTGTAGCTTGTGTATGACAGTGTTTATGAGGGGTGTGTGTGTGTGTGTGTGTGGTTTCAAGAGTGAGGGAAACTCTAGGAAAAAGATGACAACCAATGCATAGGTCTTTCTAGAGGTTAAGCCAGCCTCATGGAAGCAGTGACCCTCTTACCACGAGCTCCTTCAGTTCTCCAGGGTCACCTGCTCTTCTTTAAGTTTCTGGTACCATAAAATCACCCTGGCCTTGTTTAGGGACCACACTTTGGATTTCTATCTGTCCTCCCAAAGCCACTTGATAAGGTTGGGTTCTGAGGGTCATTCTCCACAGGAACCTTCTGGAGGGAACCTTCTAGAGGTGGGTACTTGCTGCTCTCAATCTCTTCTTTCTCTTTTTTTTCCCAGTCCAGAGGTGATCTGTTGTTCTACCACACAGGCCGAATCCCATGATGTCCTGACCTCCTAAGGCCAAGGCAACAAGCTATGATCCGGGGCTGGAGTTCCCAAACTGTGAACCAAAATAAGCATTTCTGCTAGTTTCCTTATTTTGTTTCATTTTATCTTCCTTTTGGAGACAAGTCTTATGTAGCTTAGGCTGGCTTCAAGCCTACTAAGCAACTGTGCATTTCTGATCCTCCTCTTGGCACCTGGTAAATGCTAGGATTATAGATATATACCACCACAGCCGGTTTATATGGTGCTGGGAATTAACTCAGGACTTCATGAGCACTTCAAAGTAACTACCAAATGGACTACATCCCTGGTACAGCCAGTTTCATTGTGTAAACGGAGACTGCTCTTTTGTTCCTGTCCACCCAGACCCGAATAATCACACAGAAACTATATTAACTACAACACTGCTTGGCCAAAGACTCAGGTGTATTTCTAGCTAGCTCTTACATCTTAAATTAACCCATGTCTATTAATCTGTGTATTGCCACTAGGCTGTGACTTACTAGTTAAGGAATGCTACTCCTTTGGCAGCTACATGGTGTTTCTTTGACTCTGCTACTTACTCTCTCTATATACTTATCTCTGTTCAGATTTCTTACCTGGCTTTACTCTGCTAAGTCATTGGCTGAAACAGCTTCTTTATTAACCAATAGTAATAAAACATATTCACAGCATACAGAGGGGAATCCCACATCATCTTTGCATATTAATTACCTCTTTGTTTTAGCATTGGTCTCCGGGCCTCCTGTCTTTGTTCTTTATTTTCCCTGAGGATAAATTTTCTTCAGCAAAATGTCCTTTTCCCTACTGACCAGGTCACCTACTGACCAGGCCACTGTGTTGATTCAAAGTCACCCCATATACCTTCAAGTTGTACCCTCTATCCATTCTGTCCCAACAGTCATGACTTGGACCCAGTGCCTACTTGGGCAGGTTGGAAGTTTCTGAGAGCAATTCCCCTTTCTGACAGGACCCTGCCATGGACTCTGCAAGCCTCCCAGCCAGCAGGGAAACAGTCTGTGCAAGGTGAAGCATGAAACTCGTGCCAGTACCAATTTTACAGGGACTGGACCAAAACTTCCAGAATCTGACCTCAGAGCTTATTTTTCTTAGATATTTAAACACAGTAAAAGTTTGGGAAAAGGTTTCCAAGGGACAATTATCACAGCAAAGTTTTAGGCATACACAACACAGACACTCCCTAGCAAAGTGGCAAAACGCCTGTGACCTTTACAATAAGAATGAGTTCTATTGGCTGATAAACAGTGCTCAGGCCAAGGGCCCAAGGTGGAAGGATTTGTGATAAGCATAAGGATAGATTCTATTGGTGGAGGATGCAAAGTACACAGAACATCTTTAATAGGGGCGGGTTCTATTCTCTTAGAGACAAAGTTCAGAATTTGGTCCTAAACAGTGCCTTGTATTTGGGGATTTAGGAAAACTGGCTCCTAGAACAGCAAAAACGTTCTCTAGGTTGTCAGTCAGCATCTACTCCAGCCTTCTGGGTCACCAAATGTCAGTAGTTTTTCTTCCTTTGAAGAAAATTGACCCATGTGTTAACAAGTCTGGTTTCTCCAATGCTTTCTTTAATCTGTGCCTCTTACAGGACCCTGAGCAAAGGGCTGTGAGCTGTGCTGCGGGGGTCAAGGGAAGAGGCCATAAGAACAGAGGTGTGAGTGTGTGTGTGTGTGTGTGCTATGTATGTGTGTGCATGTGTGCAGAGCTGGGGCAAGTCTTCAAGGTGAGACACTAGATATGGAGCTCAGGAGCATGATGGGAAGACCCCTTCCCCAAAACCACAGTGTGTGTTCATCACTTGCTTAGCAACAACCTTTGAGATTCAAACTCTTTTTTTTGTGAACTATGACAATTTAAACATACATTATTTGAAAAAGGAGCATGTGCAAAAATTAGATAAGAGCCGAGAATAGAAAGAGAAGAAATCCTGTAATTTTTTCTCTTCCAGGAGTCTCTTTCATAATATAAAGTATCATGGATACATAGCAATTTAATTACATATTTGTTGACACAAAGTGGTACCCATGACTGCTAAACAGGCAGGGTTTAATTGGGTGCAGAGGCTCCAACAGCTCCTGCTGCTCGCACAGGGTATGCCTGCATGCACTACCGCCTGTCCAGCCTTGGTTATGACCTGCCCCTGGGGATTGCTCCTGTGGATGCTTTTGTGCCGCCTCATGTCTTGGTAGATTTTTCTCAGTTCCTTTTCCTCCCTAAGGAGGTGGGAATGAAAAGAGGATAAAGAAGTACAGTCCCTCATGCCTCGTCATCCTTGCTTAGAAATAATGCAGGGCAGCAACCATGAACCCCAACTGCCCATCTCTAAGATGCAGCATACAATGCTCTAAGAAGTGTTGTCAGGAATAAGTGACTCATCATTGCAGTTACCCCCTTCTTCTTCCTTTTTATACAACATCCATGTACACACCCCATGTTAAGTCAATCATTCATCTGACTGTCTCATGCCTTTTATTTGGGAAGTTTGGTACCAGGGGTTAAGCTGACAATGAGAGATCAGTTCCCTATGGACAAGGATCCTTTTGTCTCTTTTTTTCTTGGGGTGTCCCCACAGTATTTGAAAGCGTGGATCAGGTCAAGCCATCCAATCGGCTTCAGTTGGCCAGGGCTCACCAGACTGTATCTTACTATACCTCATCTCTGTCCCCACCTCTTATACACACAACCTCACCAATCACATCACTTGGAGAAGCACCAGTTTTCACTTACCTAGTGGCCTGAAGTGATGGCTCATCTTCATTGTCAAGTTGATAGTGTTTAGAACCACCACACACATTAGGGAGTTTCTGGATTAGGATAAATTGGGTGTGAAGGCTCCAGGCCTAAATGAGAGCAGTCCCCATCTGTGGAATGTGGAATAGAGTCCTGAACTGAAGAAAAGGAGAAAGTGAGTTGAGCACCGGTGGTATTCTCTCTCTTTGCTGGCTGTAGATGGGATGCCATTGCAGAATATTATTTCGAAGTGTGTTCCATTTGTTTAGGCTCTGGAACATTGCTTTTGTTTGTGCTGCCTCTGTTTAGCTCTGTGAAGTTGTGATTCTTCACCTGTCTGAAACACCTGATGGTCTACTAGAGCTGAATGACTAATAGCGAGGCAGGAGAAAGGATAGGCAGGGCTGGCAGGAAGAGAGAATAAATAGGAGGAGGAAATCTGGGGATTAGAAGTAGGAGCCATCGAGGGGTCAGCCAATCAGTCACCCAGCCAGCCACGGAGTAAGAGTGAAAGCAAGATACACAGAAGTGAGAAGTGGGAAAAGCCCAGAGGCGAAAGGTGGGTGGGATAATTTAAGTTAAGGAAAGTTGGCTAGAAACAGGCCAAGCTAAGATGGGGCATTTATAACTAAGAATAGGCCTTTGTGAGTGGATTTATTTGGGCACTGGATGGGGGACCCATCAAAAGAGTAAAGAGCCCAAAGAGTAAAGCTATCAATAACAGAAGGTGACCTGCTGCCTCAGGTCTCTGCCACCATGTCCCCACCCCCGCCAGGATGGACTAACCTTCAATCTCTGAGTCATCATACATCTTTCCTTCTGTAAATAGCTGTTTTTTGGGGGTTTTGTCGCATTAACAAGGCAAATCTCTGATACGGTTTGTAGGCTCAGTCCTAGAGTTGTGTTCATTTTCTCACCAGGGTGAGTGCGAACCTAGCTCTTGAGAGTCTTATAGCCCAGCTACTCTCAGGATGGTCCTGGCTGGATCTCTAGTTAACGGGATGAAGGTGACAGACAAGCCCTGTGCTAGCCCAGGTTTCTGTCACTGTCACAGACATTGTGTTTTGTCATAACAATAGTGAGTCTAACTAAGACACTCAGATTTGTTTCATTGTTTCTTACTCTTGAAATCATAAATTGTTTTATTATTGCCTTATAATAAATCTCAGAGTTAATATGAAGTATCACTTTTCTATTCTTTTGCAAAAAATGGTCTGTTATTACTAGGCCTTTACATTTTCTTAGAAATATTGGGATAGTGTGGGGAAATTTTAGAAAAACATGTTGGGTTTTAGATGATATTTAAAACGAATGTTCAGGTTTGCTTTAGGAGAACCGAGCTAATACAAAACTGGGTATTCGAGGTTCTGTGTGATGCTTCTCACTCACACTCAGCTAAGTTTGCCTGTTGTACCTTCCGTTAAATTTGACTTTTGTGTTTAGAGGTCTTGCCTGTATTTAATTTGGATTTGTATTTTTTATGATTTATTTGTTGTTATAAAAGAAATCTTCCATTTTATTGCCCATTCGAATTTGCTGTTGTTATTAAATAAAAACATTAATTTTGTGCATAATTTTTATCTAGTCATTTTCTCTAATTAATTATAATTGTCTGTATAAACATCCTGAATTTTCTAAGTGAGCAACCACAGTGACTTATTTTTGTCAAAATTAACTCACCGTTGTTATTGGGACTTCAAAGCGAATGTTTTTAATTCATTGTTATTTAAAGTGTTCTTGGTAGATATTCTTTATCAATGTAAAGGGTTTTTTTTCAGCTACAATTATGGGGTTTGGTTTTCATTGTTGTTTGCTTGATTTGTTTTGATTTTGGATACAAGGTGTTGAACTTAGGGCAAACACCCCACTACTTATGCCCAGAGACCACAGGGGGCCCTGGAACTAGAGATGCAGGCATTTGTGACTGTAGTTTTTTTTTTGTTTGTTTGTTTGTTTTGTTTTTAAACTCTTTGGGGGCCGGTCACCCAGCCCCTAAATAAATACACAGATCCTTACTTATGAATGCCTGGCTTTAACTTGGCTTGTTTCTAGCCAGGTTTTCTAACTTAAATTAACCAGTTTCTCTTTTACATTTTGCCTCTGGGCTTTTATGTTTCTCTAGTCTATATACCTTTCTTTTCTTCTTCCTCTGTGTGACTGGGTGACGCCCCTGGTGTCCTCCTCTCCTTCTCCTTTTCTCACTCCTTCTCTTTTAAGCCTAGATTCCTCCTCCTTATTTATTCTCTCTGCCCACCAGCCCCATTTATTTCTCTCTCCTGCCTAGCTATTGGTCATTCAGCTCTTTATTAGGCCAATCAGGTGTTTTAGACAGGAAAAGTAACACAGTTTTACAGAGTCAAACAAATGCAACATAAAAGAATGTAACACATCTTTGCACCAGTAAACAAATATCCCACAGCAATGAACATAACACATCCTAAACTAATACTTCACAACATGGGACCTGCCTGATGTGAATGATGGACTACCACTATATATGGTATTTATTAAATCAACCACGTTATAATAGTAATAATAGTTGTCTCACATCTGAAAGATTGAGAACCTGGGGGCTGCTCAGTCCTAGAGGCCGGGTGCTTTAGTAGTCGGGCTAGTCCCGCAGTGGTTGTCTCACAATGGAGAGTCCAACAACTTGGTATTTGCTTGGCCCATAAAACTAGGTGCCTCAGGACTCCCAACTGGTGCTGAAAACCTGGAAGATTTATTTATTTATTTTATTTATTTTTTTTATATGACTACAGCAAAACTTTATTTTCTGAACACAGTAGGGTAATTGCATATATAAATTCATATTGATTGTTATAGCATGTTCAAGATCTTTTATTTATTTATTTATTCATTCATTCATTTATTTATTTATTTATTAAAGATTTCTGCCTCCTCCCCGCCACCGCCTCCCATTTCCCTCCCCCTCCCCCAATCAACTCCCCCTCCCTCATCAGCCTGAAGAGCAGTCAGGGTTCCCTGCCCTGTGGGAAGTCCAAGGACCTCCCACCTCCTACCTGGAAGATTTATAAATAGCCACTGGTCTTTCATCAACAATGGAAGCCTGGAAACACTGGTTTTGATATCAGCAAAGAAATCAGCAGCAGCAGAAGCAGGTAAATCAACTTGGCAGCAAGAAGGAAGGCCAAGCTGGCAAAAGCTGAATCATCCACCTGCCAGGCCTTTTGTCATGCCCTTTGGGGTCTGGCCTGCTACCGGCAGATGCTGCTCAATGTGGGGAGAGTCTTCCTGCATCAGTTAAGACAATCAGTGTAATTCCTCAGGGAAGGCTCTCCTGTTGCGGGATATTTGTTTACATTGCATGAAGATGTGTCTATGCTTTGCCTCACCTGCCTAAGGCACCTGATTGCTTTAATAAAGGGCTAAATGGCCAATAGCTAGGCAGGAGAGAATCAGGTCGGTTACCTCTGGCTGACATTGGCAGTGTAGAGGGATTTAGGGAGAGATTTAGGGTTCCACTCCTGTTGACTTACAGACACATTGGAGAGTAACCAAGAGGACTATGTGTTGAGCCTCCTCTTTGTAGAGTTCTCATTGGCTAAAGTCCAACCTATGGATTGAATAAGAGGGCATGTGAATTATAAGAGCTAATCTCATGATTACCTAGAACCTAGCTGACCTTGCAGGTCAAGGGGTGAAATAGTGCCCCTTTAATCCCTCTGTCCACATTAGTATAAGCTCCATGTATGACTGACTACAAAACACACATAAGGCCAATTACGTCAGTCTGATAGTTTAATTACTGTGTGATATTTAGATAAAGCTTGAACATAAATCAAACACTAAGCAGACAAATATTTTGTTCTTTTAAGTCAGTATTGTGTTAACAAGAGCAGATCAAAGGCTTAAGATAACTCTATTAATTTAAAGGCTTGATTGAATCGAACCTTAGAAATTTTAATGTCATATCTCTATCATCACTAAGTCTTATCTAATTTATGCAAACCTTTCTTAATTTTCCTAGGCTTTAGAGCTCTCCTTCCCATTCTTGGAAAACACCCAACCATTTTAAGACAAAGTCTTAAATTTTTTTATTTTTATTTATTTTATTGCACCTGTGAGAGTTTTACATGCATGTATATAGGTACACCATGCTCATGTCTGATACTCTCACATGTTAGAAGAAGGTATACACCCCATGACTGGTGTTGTCAATAGTTGTGAGCCACCATGATGGTGCTGGGAACAGATCACAGGTCCTCTGGAAAAGCAACAAGTGCTCTTACTGCTAAGCCAACTCTCCACCCCGGCACAAAGTCTGACCACATAGAAATCCTTTACTAACAACACCTTCATCTTTTAAAAGTTTACATTTTTATAAAAATCAAACTGTATCACTTCTCTCCTTCTCTTTCCTCCCTCTTGTAGTGAGGAGGTGAGCAGGCCTGCTTTTCATCCTGCCTGGCTCCCGTATGGCTAACTTAGCCCCAGAATAATTACATGGAAACTGTATTCATTTAAACACTGCCTGGCCTATCAGTTCCAGCCCCTTATTGGCTGATTCTCACATCTTGCTTTAACCCATATTTAGTAATCTGTTTAGCACCATGAGGTGGTGGCTTACCAGGAAAGATCCTAACCTGCATCCATCTTGGGTCAGAGAATCATGGCATCCGACTCACTTCCCTTCTTCCCAGAATTCTGTTCTGTCTACTCCACCCACCTATGTTCTGACCTATCAGGCCAAGCAGTTTCTTTATTAATTAACCAATGAAAGCAACACATAGAAAGAAGACCCACCTACATAACCCTCTGGCACCTTCTATGTGCCCTCATTGTTCCCTCTCAAATTCAGCGTCTTTTTCTTTAATTATTTTTGTTATACACACACAGCTTTCCCAGTCTGTGTAGTGGTACTTGTGTATCCTTGACATCAAGGCTGGCAACTTGGGTTGGATAACAAATTAGGGACTTATCGTTAGGGATGACAATTTCTCCCATTCTCAACATTCCCTAGCTTCCTGTAGGTCTTTGTCTAAAGGTGCAGCCCATGAGACGCCCCCTTCCATGTTAGCATGTCTGTGGTGTACTTGTCAATTCTTGTTTAGGCAGCCATATTGTTTTCAGAGGCCTGAGTCCAAAGTCCTTCTGCCCCAAAACTCAGTCTCAGTGTCTGCCTGAATCCACATCTAAGACTGTTCAGTGGGTGGTGCACATGTGTAAATTTTTAGCACACTTGGGTGAGACCAAAAAGCGTGTTTTGTTGGATCATGTAGCTGCAGTACGTTTGTCTTTGTAAGAAACCACTAGGCTGTTGTACAAAGTGGCACTACCCTTGTGCATTTCCACAGGCAATGAGTAAGTGGGCTTGTTGCTCCATGCCCTTGCAAAGATTTGGCTCTGTCACTGTTAGGGATTTGAAACATCTAATAGGTGTGCCAGAGTATCTCATTATTGTTTTAATTTGCATTTCCTTGATGGCTCACAATGCAGAAACATCTTTTCACATGCTGATTAGCCATCTGTATGTATCCTGGGATGTTTGTTAAGGTCTTTAATGAGAATGGATTCTTTTCTAATTATTGAGTTTTTTTTTTTGTGTGTAATATGGATAACAGCCCTTTATCAAATACGATGTTTGCAAACATTTTGTCCCAAGCTGTAGCTTGACTTTTTATTCTCCTGACAATGTCTTCTGCATAGGAGAAATTTAAATGAGACCTAGATTATGGATATTTTTCATGGATCATGCCTATGACATTACATTTAAAGAGTCATCAACCCAGGGGTTGATCAACACACAGGATTCCTCCTGTGTGAACTTCTATGAGTTTTACCGTTTTGCATTGAGATCCATGAATCATTTTGAGTTTTCATGAAGTATATAAGATCTGTCTAGATTAATTTTACTTGTTTTACTATTGATGTTCAACTAATTCTGGGACATTTGTTGAAAAGATTTTCTCACCTGATGTGTTGTTCTGTTCCGTCAAGATATTCACTGTATTTATTCAGCTCTGTTTCTGAGCTCTTTGTTGTGATTTGTCAGTTTTGTCAATACCTCCCTGTTCTGATGATTGGATTCTCACAGTGAGTCTAGAACCAGGTGCTGCCATTCTTCCAGCTTGCTTCTCTCAGTTTGGCTCTGCTTTAGTACTTAACCAGCTATTGTGGTCTTTTTGTGTTTTCATAAACTTGAAAGTCAGCATTCTGATTTCCTCAAAATGTCTTGCTAAGTTCTTGATGGGCATGTGACTGAAAGGGAAAGGTGGAAAGAACTGACTTCACAACAATATTGATTGTTCCAGGCTGTGAATGTAGAATGTCCTTCTCTTCTCTCATTCTTCCTTGTCCTTGTCATCCTTTGTCAGACTTTCATGGTGTTTTTCTGCTTTGGTATATATGACCAAAGCAGAAAAATATATATATATGTTGTTAGATTTATGTGCAAGCATCTCATTTGGGGGGTTCCATGTAAGTGAGAACACGTTTTTAAGTGATAATTCTACTTGTTTATTGCTGGCACTAAAGGAAACTGATGGACTTACATACATCACTCCTATATCCTGCATCCATATGTAATTCCTTAGTTCTGGGAGCAATATTTTCTTTTTTGCAATTGTACAAATGTTGAGTAATAATCCCACTGTAGCTCTTGTCTTTCATTCATTACAAATGAGACTTTTCTTCCTCCTTCCTCGGCTTTTCCTTGGAATTTTGCATTCTGAATATGCTGAAATGGGGTGTAGTTTTTTAGTTTTTATTTTATTTTATTTTATCATGGTTGATATTCTCTATGCTAATGACCTGTAGCTTGGTGTTCACTGCATCAATGATGCCTTAAGAAAGGAAAAAAAGGAAAATTCCTCTTGGAATGGTTTAGCAAAAGCAAGCCCAGATTTGAATTCTCCATTCCCTATGTCTTTTGTCTGTAGTTTGTGGTCAGCGGCCTGTCTGTTGAACTTGTTTGTGTTACCTGTGTCTGACCCTTTTGCCTGTCAGTATTGCCTGCCCCTAACAAGGACTTTGCTCCGCATTTATCGAACTGCACAGAAAACATGGTATGCAAAAGGGTGAGGGACAGTTTTCACAGAAATCCTTCACAGAGGTTTAGAAGGGAACCTTACCTAACAGACCCCGACTGACCCACACAAACAGCCCAGAGAACTTCATGTAGAGATCGTCAACCTCTATCCACAGGTTGCTTCCAACATGGATGGGATTTTTGTTTTGTTTAAGGTTCATTTCAACCTGTTGCCTGCTTCTGGGAAATGATGTCACAACATACAAATCCATTTTTCTGAGTCAAAGTATAGAGGAGTACAGAGTCTAAGACTACATTTATGCATTTAGCTTAAGTTGTAAAAGCTGACTACATGGGAAATCCAAGGTACAATGTGGCTGGTTACATTGTTCTTGTAAAGGCAAATCAGACTTTAGCAGTAAGAAAGCAGGTTATGTACATGATCTCATATTATCTCAAAGCATATTATGAACTTGGTAGCAAGCTCTAGCACAAGTATAGTCTCTTTGGAGGTGAGACATGTTTTCAGAAGAATACGTTTACAATTAACCACTGATTTGGGGAAGTTTGTGGACATTGTTACTTCAAGTACTTTTTTCTGTTTTATTCTCTTTTCATCTCTTTATTATTCCATTTATGCATATAGTATATCAAATGTTTTCATTGTCCCATAGTTCTTATACATTCTATTTTTTAAATCTTTTTATGCATCATTCTTTTTTCATTTTATACTTTGGTTAGTTGTGGTGGTCTCTGTGAATACCACAGCTAGCAGAGTAATGATCCATAGAAGGCAAGAAGGTAGTTCACTTTAAGACAACTTAGTAGCTGTTTTTGTGTAGAAGCAGACTGCTCGTTGGTTCCCAGCTGCCCAGACCTGAAATAATCACACAGAAACTATACTAATTACAACACTGCTCATCCTATTAGCTTAGGATTCTTATTAACTAACTCTTACATCTTAAATTAATCCATTTTTATTATTTTGTATTTTACCACAACACTCGTGGTTTACTGGCAAGGTTCTGGGGGCATCCATTTCCTTTGGCAGATACCTGTCATCTCTCTGACTCGGCCTTCTTTTCTTCTCTATCCCATGTTCTATGCTGCCATAGGCCCAAAGCAGTTTCTTTATTAACCAATGTTAACAAAACATATTTACAACATACAGAGGGGAATCCCATATCACCTCCCCTTTTCTGTCTAAATAAAAAGGAAGGTTTTAACTTTAATATAGTAAAATTACATAGTAAAAAAGGTCTCAAGCAAGAATTCCAGTTACAATATTTAGTGTGAGCTTACTCACACTACTAATAATAGTGATCAGTAGAGTGAATACTTGTGAGCTATTATTTATAGACAATTTACATTGTTATAGATTCTTGTATATTGATCCAAATTCAAATTATATTTGTTATATTGAATATGTTCCTATTTCTGCTTACAATATTTGTACACCTATGCAAAGTTATTTTGTCATATAATATGCATGTATGTTTCTACCTCTGTTTAAGACATTTTGCATATTGATACAGTCTTAAGATGTATTTATCATGTTGCACTATACACTTCTACCTCTGATCAAGATACTTATTCATTGTTTACATTTTGATGTCATTGCCCTCATTTGCTGCACAATTGTCTGAAGATTTTTTAATACTGTAATATGAAGTCTTAGTCTTAAGCTATACAGGTATTAAGTATTATAGGTCAATAGTCATCCATGTTTGCCATACTTATAGTTAGACTAATCAGGTTTTTTAGATACATAGAGAATATATTCTGCATAGATAGATAATCTTCAACCACTTCTAAGAACTGTAAAACATGGCATTTAATTAAATTCGGGTTCCGTTGATAGGAGACACGATTGCTTCTGGCAGCACCAATCTATTTTCAAGAGAATGTTGGGCATAGAAGATACTCCACTTGTAGCTTCTTTTCTTCCTGACAAAACTGGCCTCTGGGCAAAGAACTTCCCATGCCTCACCCACTGACAAAATGCATGGTGTTTAGACAGGACAAGCAGGATACAAAAGAAAGAACGAAAGAAAGAAAGAAAGAAAGAAAGAAAGAAAGAAAGAAAGAAAGAAAGAAAGAAAAAAAGAAAGAAAGACTTCCAAACCTTACCAAGACAGGGTAAGATGGTTTTGAAAATTTTCACGCCTCTAAAAATGGTCTGCCAGTTACTCCAGGCCTTGCCAAAGTTAGTTGCTCCAACTTTGCAAATGATACTTTGGGTGATTGCGCAGATAGCTGTTGGAGGAAGGAGCTGCTTATTGGTTCCCAGCTGCCCAGCTAGCTTAGACCCAAAATAATCACACAGAAACTGTATTAATTAAATCACTACTTGGCCCATTAGCTCTAGCTTCTTATTGGCTAACTCTTATATATTAATTTAACCCATCTCCATTAATCTGTGTATTGCTACGTGGCAGTGGCTTACTGGCAACGTTTTGGCATGTATGACTCTGGCAGCTGCTCCATGGCATATCACTGACTCTGCCCTTCTTTTTCCAAGCATTTAGCCTAGCTTTCCCTGACTACCTAAGTTCTGCCTTGGTATAGGTCCAAAGCAGTTTCTTTATTCATCAATGGTAATCACAGCACACAGAGGGGACTCCCACATTAATTAGTCAGTTGTCTCTGTCATTTATTGCACATTTTGAAAGTGGCTTGATAGCACTTCCTGTCTACTCAAGTAATATTATTTCTCTTCTTGGGTCTTCGATGGGGTTAAAGACTACATAGTCATAGTTACTTTCCTCTCATGACTTAGCCAAGTCATTTCTAATACAAGACTTAGACTCCTTAGAGTAAAATAATCATTCAAACATTTAGTATATGTTTCTTGCTTAATATTATTTGTGCTGGTTGTAATTCTAATTTTTATACTTGGTATCTTCTTATTGTATATAGTTTTGTATTGGATTTAAAACTCTCTTATTTAGACAAAAGGGGAAGTGCTGGGGAAACTCGTTCAGCCCATGACCTTTGAGATGCTGGACCAGGCTGGACATAGCCTTGGGTACTAGAAATGTGCTCTCTCTCTCTCAGCTGCTGAATTCAGTGCCTGTTCCCTGCTCATACAGAGGACTGTTATCTGTTATCTGTGAGTCTGCTTCCCTAAATAAAGAAGCCTTTATTATATTCAATTCTGAGCTAGTATGAGATTACTCTATTCTCATTCATGCCAGAGACGGCAAAGTATAATTCCCCTCCACCTGTGGTACCTGAGATTCAGGAAGCAATTCCCTCCAGGCAACCCAGTGGCAGCTAAATAAACATGTTACTTGAGGGCCAAGGAGAAAACACTACGTGCCCCAAGGACCACTTCTATGGTGTCTGCATATGCATTTGGCAATGTTACAGATGATTCTGGTTATAGCAATTCTACTAGTGTACTTGTTCATCATGTTCTTCCTCCTTCCACACCAGTGGCTTTTGAAAATATGAATGTGCTGTACAATAATATGAGTCCTCCTGATCTGACAGAGTGGGTAGGCATTGAAGCTGTAAAGCAGGTTATGGGGAAGAAATCTGACTGATGAGAGAATTGGAGAAATTTGGGAAAAACGCAAAAATTGGTCTTTGCCTGATCATAAAACTTGGAAAAAGAATTATACTGAAACAGAAAGGAGTTTGGCTATGATGAATAAAGTTTCTGAAGAACCTAGGACTTTAGGGCTGACTGCCCTAAAAAAATAAATTTTATAAATCAAAATTGGAATTGTGAGAACCAACAATGGGAAAGGTATGACGATGGAGTGAAACCCACTGACCTATGCTTCTGTAAACCACAAGTAGTTAATGTCTGAGGTGAAAGCCTCAGAATTTGTTTTATGACTAAGTCAGCTAAGAATTAAGAATATAGTAGCTGGCATGGGGCTTGGGAACTGGGAAAATGTCATAATGAATGATGATGTTTTGATTTCAAAAAATATTTATATTTCTTATAAACTGCTTTGCCCAGGTAATGATTAACCTGTGGCAAGAAAACAGAATCATTCTTCTTGTGTGAAATTTACAATAAAAGACTGAGGTTTGAAGCTTAGGGAAGAAGAAGGAGGAGGAGGAGAAGGAGGAGAAGGAGGAGGAGGAAGGAGAAGAAGGAGAAGGAGGAGAAGTAGGAAGAAGGAGAAGGAAGAGAAGGAGAGGAAGAGGAAGAAGAGGAGGGGGAGGAGGAGGAGCAAGAGAAGGAGGAGGAGGAGAAGAAGAAGAGGAGGAGAAGAGGAGGAGGAGGAGGAGGAAGTAGCAGCAGCACCTGCCTGGCAGCTGATAGCCTGTCAGCTTGCATCAGAACCCTGTATTCATGTGCTCAATTCACCTTCCAGACATTCCAGATTTGAGACCACTTTTCTGCTGAGGCTGGTCCCCAGCACATTCACCTACAGTTTTGGTTCAAACTCTGAGAGTCTAACCCTAAGTAGTTTATTTTAGACGCTTTTGTTTTTTTTTTTTCCGACACAGGGCTTCTCAGTGTAGGTTTGGAGCCTATCCTGGCACTAACTTTGTACTCCAGGCTAGCCTTGAACTCATAGAGATTCATCTGCCTCTGCCTCCTAAGTGCCTGGATTAAAAGTGTGCACCACCACTGCCTGGCTTATTTTAGACACATCTAAGCACAACACAGTTTGGTGAAAATTTCCTAGTGATAAATGTCTCAATCCCATGTGCATGATAAAGCATAAGACATGACTTCACTGAAACTCTTTGTAAAGTACATGTGACATCTTCCATAAAGATAGCTTCTATAGATTAACTGATAAAAATTAGCTCAAGATAAGGGCCTCAGGGAAAATACAATGTGATCTTGGCTACCCAGATAGCAGACAGCTCACCAGGCTATTAACCAAGTCTGCTCCCAGCTTCTGGGCTGAAAACAGGCTATTTTATTCTGTTAGCCTGACGGTTTCTATTTCTGACTCCCTCTATGTTACCGTGGGGTTTTTGTTGTTGTTTGTTTGTTTTATTTCAAGTATTTATCCCCCCACCACACGCATTTTAGATAGAGTATCCTGTGCCCCATATAGTGACTAGGACTCTACATGGTCAGGGTTGACCTTAAACTTCTGAACTTCCTGCCTTCACTTCCTAAAGCTGGGATTGATCAGATTATTTGTTTTGCTATTTATTTTTTGTCTTTTGCTGGCGTTAGCTGTTCCTTTTTGCATGCTGTCTATTTTTTAATGTATTTTAACTTTTGACATTAACATTTTTAACATATTAATCATAGAAACTTAGATTTCATGTCCGTTAACTTCAAATCTGCATCATACTGGTGCTGACTGGTTTTATGTCAGCTTGATATAAGCTAGTGTCATTTGAGGAGAGGAAGCCTCAACTGAGAAATTGGCCCCACCAGATGGGTCTGAGGGCAAGCCTGTGGTTCATCTTCTTTATTGATGATTGGTGTCGAAGAGCCCAGCATGCTGGGAGTGGTGCCACCTATGGGCTGGTAGTCCTGGGTGCTATAAGTAAACAGGCCAATCAAGCCCTGGGAAACAAACCATAGTGAATAAGCCAGTAAGCATCATGTCTCCAAGGTCTCTGCATCAGTTCCTGCCCATCAATTCCTAACCTGTTTGCATTCTTGTCCTGAATTCCCTCAGCGATGAGCTATGTGGAACTGTAAAATGAAATAAGCCCTTTCTTCCACAAGTTGCTTTTAGTTATGGAGTTTTATCACAGCAATAGAAACCCGAACTAGGACAGAAATTAGTACCAGGTCATGGAATGTCACGGAATGACAGCTCCGACAATGTGTTTTGGGAAGGGTTCTGGTGGCATTTGAATTCTAGGCTAGAAAAGCCATGGAGTGTTGAGAGCTGTTCTGGGAACTTGGAGGATAGTCCTAAGAGCAGTGCAGCAGTGGAGGCCAGGATTGCGAAGTTTCAGAAAAGAGGCAAAGTCTCCCAGGGTCATTTGTGCAATATATCACATTAAGAATTGGTGGTGTTCAGTCAGCTGGGCCAAAGAGATCAGCAAGAGAGCAGTTTCACGGGAGGGAAATCTTTGCTTTACTGGGCCAATTGATGATGTCTATCTGAAGCTGAGAAATTACAGATGATTAAGAAGAGGCCAGCATCACCGAGGGTCATCAATCTGGGAATATACTCTAAGGGTTGGCATACAGAGCCTGTGGTCTGAAGGGGGCTAAGGCTACATGCCATGTTGGTAAATCAAATTGGCTATGTGTAAAAGTTTTCTTAAGTGGTACTGGTTTCGGCAGCATGGTGGAGAACAGTTGAGGACTGGCAGCATGAGGAGAGGCAAAAAAGTTAAGGACTGGCATCATGTGGTAGGGTAAGAGTTCGTGAAGGTACCCCAGGAGCAAGCCAGGGGAGCAAGTCAGTAAGTAGCGCTCCTCCAAGGCATCTGCATCAGCTGTTGCCTTCAGGTTCCTGCCCTGGTTGAGCTCCCTCCATGACTTCCCTCAGAGACAGATGATGAGGTGGAGCTGTAAACTGGAATAATGCCTTCCTCCACAAGTTCCATTTGGTCACGGAGTTTTAGCACACTGACAGAAACTCTAAGGCTATGCCTTAGCCTAGGTCTGAGGCAGGCATTGCCACGTTAAATCGTTTATTCCTTTCCTGCCGGCATCGGGACCTCACACTCTTACTGAAATCTTTAGGTGTTCAGGTAGTTGACATAAAATGGCTTAGTATGCGCCATTTGTGTTAGTTCCTTTTTTTGACCCTGTGATAGAATGTTTGACAAAAACACCTAAAGAGAGGAAAGGTTTCTTCTGGCTCATGGTTTTGGGAATGGGCTTTATAATGACGTGAAGGCCGTGGTGGTAGGACCAGCTCCGCTGCCAACACCAGGAGAGGGTTGCCTGCTCATATCATGACCGACCAGGCAGCAGAGACAGTTCTGATTTGAAGTGGAGTTCACCTATGCTACTCAGGCCCTGTCACCAGAGCCCTGTGTCTGCTGGCTCTACCCATATTCAAATCATTCCACCCCTTCTCAGATGGTACCCCATTGTTGTGCTCTATAGTTTAAGGAATACTGTTAAGGAAAAATGCATATTCATGTTTAGCTCAAATAGTGTTTTTTTTTCCCAAATATTTTTGATAAATGGTTGATTCCATCATCACGAACCTATAAAAAGGAAGGGCTGATTAGACATGATGATAAAATCTAAGGCAAGCAGATCTTCAGTGTAATCTTCATGTTAATCAGGCTCAGTTTTGGGCTGTTCTTTATTACCACCTTGACTAGAGCTGTGAAGGTCAATAAATTCCTCTTTTATCTTAGTTTTAAGTCTACTTGTTACCTTTGGCTTTCCTTAAGATCTCTTTTATATTTACTGCTTTTTTTTT
>JABTXL010021554.1:9995263-10011958 GCA_025134845.1 Neodon shergylaensis
TGACTCGGTTAAGTATGCTTAATTCTGTAATCCCTGCAGAGGTTTCTACTTTACTTGCTTTCAGTGCCTTAGTTGCTTTTCTGATGCTGTAATCAAATACCTGTTAAAAGGCAATGTAAAGGAGAAAGAATTGATTTTGGCTCACAATACTGGTTATAGCCATCCAGACAGGTAAGGCATAGCAGTGGGAGCTTAAGGGAGCTGGTCACATTGAATCCACCATCAAGAGCAGTGAACAATGAACACATTCAGACTAGTGCTCAGTTCCCCTTCTATGCTCTGTACAGATCAGGGTCCTGGAAAAAATTAAAATTCTTCTTCTCTCGTACATCAATGGAATCAAGACATTCCTCGCCTGCAGGACCAGGCTCCCAGCTGATCTAGAGTCTGCCAAGTTGACCAGACGCTAGCCATCACTCCCCTGATTATCTCTCCTCTCTGTCTGTCTGTACTAGCACATTGAAGAGACAAACTTCTGTTTCCGGGAGCTCCTCCACAGGGTTGTTTCCCATGCTATCAGTTTCCACCCACATCAGTTTAGTTCCTGGCTCTGCATTTCAGCTTTTGTTTCTTATTTCTATTCCCAGTCTGCGAGTTGCAAGTCTGAATAACATTTCTTACTTTCTAATATATGCAACTAAATTAGCACTCGGATTTGATTTACCAACATTTCCTTGAGGAAATCTGTATGCATATTACATCTGATAAAATGTTGTTGACTTCTGCTAATTTGTGGTTTCTGGTAGGATGTTTTCTTTTGAGATAACACTGATTTCATGTATCATTTTCAGATTTCCTGAAGAAATGCGCAGAACAAATTTTTCTGTGTTTTCATCGTTAATTATTAATTTTATGTTATAATCAGAAAAAGATGCTGTGTGAATGGTTTGTTTATTGATGTTTTATATTTAGACTGTTTTTTTGTAAATGTAACACTCAAGATTTAATTCATATTTTTATACATATTTGTGTATGGGTATGTGTGCATGTATGTGTGTGTGTGTGGTGTGTGTGTGTGTGTGTATAGGCGCGTGCACACATGGAAGCCAGAAGTCAACATGAAGCATCTTCCCCTATTGAATCTAGAACTCAGTGACTCAGCCAGTTAGGCTGGTCCTCAGGCCCCTGGGGTCTTCCTGTTTCTGCCTCCCCCAGTACTGGTTATAGATGTGTGCTACCCTTTCCAAATTGAGGTCCTTCTAATTGTGTGGCAGGCACTTGACAGTGAACCACCTTCCAACACCAAAAGTGGAATTCCTCTAACAGCTGTCCTCAGCATCCTTATGTCTCTAGTCAAGAGAAAGGCCCTGGAAGGACGATGTCCCATATGCTGATGGGCCTATCTAAAGCCAATTTATCTGCTCCGAGAAGGTAAGTGAAAAAGTCGTTGCCTCCATTTTTAGATTCCTTCATTTCTCCACGTAATCGTTTTGATTTTGCCTAGATATTGATTTATTTTGTTGCTTTGCTTTTTTTTCACTAGTGGAGATTGAATCCCGGACCTTGTTCATGCTAGACAAGTGCTCTACCACCAAGTCATCCCAGCCCCCATATTTCAAAACTATACTTACATTTATATACCCAGGTGCTCAAGATTTTCTAGTTTTCTGGTCAAGTAATCATTTTAATTATGTTTAAGGATACTTTTTATCAGCAACAATTGACTTTTTGTATTAAGGCTTATTACTAAGTTGTTTCTTTTACTATTTCTGTCTCTCTTTCATTTTATTTTAAAATTCATTTTAATTGATAGTTACTGAGCACATTTATGGTATGTGGCACAATACTCTGAAATACATGTAGAATGGGTGATGACTACACTGGACTCATTAGCACATCTATCACCTCAAACACAGCCTTATTTCTTAATATATAAAAATGAAAATTGAGCCTTGCTTAAAGATTAAAATAGTCACAGGAAGCAGAACTTTTAACACATCCCTGCCCCAAATTACATGTCGAGCAGTTAAACATGTATTACAGAGACAGACACTGCAAGAAATTGCAAGTTTGGCCATTTGGACATCTAGAAGACTTGCATTAAAAGATATTGTCACAATCAACTTTGAAGCACACTAGTATGACGAGTGTTGTTCTTTCAGGTAGCTGTTAGCCAGGGTCATCCTGTCTGTCTGGGAAACAAGGCCTAACAGACTATTGTAAGTCAGGGCCAATCCCTCTGGCCTGCTCAACAGAGCATGGCAAAAGGACTGCGGTGTATGCCGTGTGGTTGGCACTGGGAGCTCAGGGGAAGACTGTAGGAGATGCAGCATATAGATATATGATGAACGCGTAGTGAGTGGCAGTCTTGGTGAGCAGATCTTATGTATTCTGAGTCACCTCAAATTTCAATTACAGCAGAAGCACATCTCTACTTTCCTCATTTTCCTGTAGTTCCTAAGAAGTCTGGGTAGTATGCTACTTCGTGTTATGTTTGAGACAGTGCTCTTATTTTGTAAGCTAAATTCTACACATGCACAACTTAATATTTTCTATGCAAGTTTATTGGTAAATCTTTTTAGTATTAGTTTATCGGTTCTGGCTTTTCAGGGGTATAAAAAAATAGATGTTCTGGAGGAAACATGCATGGGTCCTGGGATCAGCACTGGACTCTAGTTTCCATATTCTGCCTGCTCCAGCACACATGGCCCCCTACCCACCCATCCCACCATGCTCTCTGACTCCCTGTGCAGCCACGTCCCCCCATCCACCATCCCACAGTGCTCTCTGATTCCCTGTGCAGACACGCCCCCTACCCACCATCCCACAGTGCTCTCTGACTCCCTGTGCAGCCAGCCTGCTCTTTATCGAGGGTCTGCATCTTCTGCAGTCTTTCCTCTGAGTTCCCCTGGTGCCAACAATGCTGCATACACTGTAGCCCCCTTTCCTCACAGTCTGTGCCATGATAATTTCCTGCAGGCCAAGGAACTGCTCTCTGAATACGACAGGCAAGCAGTTGGAGTTGCTTTCCTGCATCCTGCAGATGTCAGGTCACTGTACCCACCATGGAGGTTGTTCTTCATCTTTTGCTTCTGAGGGTGAGCTCCTCGGGGACTTGGGAAGGAGGTGGGTAGAGCCTTGGAAGTGTCTGAATTTGCCTGTCCTGGCTTAGCAGCATGCATGTGGGGCCTCTGTAATACCTGCCAGTCTGAGGAGGTAATGCAATCCATTTCCTTTTCTCCTCCACTCCTGCATATAAACTACTCTTTTCTCCCCAAGGCACCTGCCTTCATTATGGCTGTAGGATTTCACAGAAAGTGTGCCAGGGTGGCAGGAAGCCCCAGGGAATCCACTGCACAGCGACACTCCAGAATTGCTGTCGCAAACGCTGTAACAATTCTCCAAAATTTTAATCAAGTCATATAATTTTTAACGCTCCTGTATCAACCGCCCCCCCCCCCATATAAATCACATCCTTTGGCTTCATTGTGAGTGTGGAAACTTTCCCTGGTTCATTTGCAAGTCTGACATCCTCAGCATATAAAATTGATAGCTAGAATATTCTTTTAAAAAAGCAGCAACCACCACCACAACAAAAACATAGTCGTTTTTAGAGCTGAATTCTAGCACCCTCCCTCTGCCAGCGAGAGTCATTTTGCTGTTTCCTCCAATTCTAGCACCACACAGTCCTCTCCAAATGGAACCTCTGAATTATTAACGCTGCTCAAGCCATCTGGGTGCTCATAGAGCTGCCCAGCTCAATGGGGAAGGGGACCCCCACATCATTGGTCAGCAGCTGCCCAGAATATGCTCTGAGCCACACTTGCCTAGAAACATTCGTTGACTCTATTATTCCAATCCAGAAATTTAAAGATGACTTTACATTGGGGTTGAATTAAATTTACTTTAACATGCATCCATTAATCATGCAGAGTTTGCTCCTATAAGGCTGGGATAAGAATTGTGCTCTCTGTGAATCTCCAAAATGTTTGTAGGGGGAACCTACAGTCATTAAGGCAGAGTAAGGTCTCAGGAGAATGTAAGTCCATGACTGGGTCAGTATCTATTGCAGAATCCAGGTGTGGAGAGGTCACTAGAATAAAGAGTTGGGACATGGGCTGGGAAGATAGTCCAAAATGCCTGGTGCACAAGCATGAAGACTTGAATGGCACAGTGGCATACTTCTGTAATAATAGTGTTGGCATTGGTGATGAGGGAGGGTGGCTAGTGTCAGGCTGATCTCTGAAGCTTGCTGGCCAGCTTGCTCCTCTGAAGTGGTGAGTGTCAAGTTCACTGAGAGTCCCTGTCTGAATATAGATAGTAGCCGATGATAGAGAAAGACTTCTGGTGTTGAACTCTAAACTCTGGCTTTCAGTCACACTCAGGCACATGTACATGTGTACCTGCATGCTCATGTGCTCACACCTAACCACCTACACACACACACACAGAGAGAGAGAGAGAGAGAGAGAGAGAGAGAGAGAGAGAGAGGGAAGGAGGGAGGGAGAGGGAGGGAGAGAAAGAGAGGAAGGGAAGGAGGGAGAGAGAGGGAGAGGGAAAGAGGGAGGGAGAGAAAGAGAGGAAGAGAGAGACAGAAAAAGAGGGAGGGAAGCAGGGAGAGAGGGAGGGAGAGAGGGAGGGAAGGAGGGAGAGAGAGAAGAGGAAAGAGATTTGTCCTAGTCCTGGATTTCTGAGGATGTACAGTACAGTGGAGACAGGGCCGGTAGATGCCACTAGTAAAAGAATATAAAACATTAGGAATGAAGTCTAGAAACCCTGGATCCAAGGAGGATGCTTCAATATGCAGCACAGGAATTGCCATAGTGACCGTATTTCCTCCCACGGAAGCACCTTGGCTCAGGTTTGCGCTTGGGGTTCCTTTAATTGTGAAGTGTCAAGGTAAGTACTTGTTGGCTACAAGGGAGAGAAAGCTGCACGTATAAACGGGATGCCCAGGACCGCAAGTACCTTCTTCAGGGTGCCAGATACCTATCTCATGAGGGCTCCACTTACCCAAGTACCTTCTTCAGGGTGCCAGATACCTATCTCATGAGGGCTCCACTTACCCAAGGGCGTGAGTGATCATATTTAGGGGGAAGCCAAGCATCCTTGCCTATGTAAGATACACCCTTGGGAATTTACTCTAAAGATGATCAAATATAGGAGAAGAGAATGAGAGCTTTATTGCTGTTTAAATTTGATTAGCCTACTATAAAAAGGAGATGGGGTTTCAGTGCAGAGTTCTGAGACCAGAATAGCCTGCCTGGTGCTATAGGAGAGAAACAAATTCAGAGGCTCTATTTGTTTGAACCTTCTTGTAGATACGCATGACATGGGATTTACAAGTCTTTTTCTTTGAGGAGTGACATGAAATTTTTGTTGCTGTCATCAAAATTTTTTTGTTTTTCTTTCAAGTTCTTCATCTAGAAAATTCTGCTTAAATTGGATTGGCTTTGTTCATTGGAATGACTGTCACGCTGTCTGTGGTCAGGGATGGTTGGATCATGTGCAAAGCAGGTTCAAGGCTGGGCCAATGTCTTTATCTGTTTTGTTTCACTATAGTGACATGTCTGGTACAGAGTAACATAGGAAAAATAAGTTTACTTAGCACATAATTTTGGAGACTGAAAATGCAAGGTGGCCCTACCACCTTGGCGTCCAGCTCCATCACAGTATGGTAGATCCCATTAGGAGAGTAGGGGACAGCAATAGCTTGGTGGGGCAGAAAGGGAGAGAGACTCAGAAGCAACCTAGTGAGGTTAGTATATACAGCATAATTGAGAGCAGGGGTAACTAATGTTGGTATAAGGACTGTGAGACCAACAGTCTTAGGTCGCAGTCATCTGGGAGAAAGAAGGGGTGGTTGATAGTCTCTGCATGCACTGGCTTTAGATAAAGGTCAAATGTTCCTCAACACCCTTTGGGCCAGCAGAAGGCTTTGCCATTCCCGTGGATCTGAGGTATTGGGGTCCTTGACATGACCTTGTCTATGTCAACAGAAAACACTCATGTAGGACTTCATTTGTCCCCCACACAGGACATACCATCACCTTCTTCAAAGCTCTGAAAACTTCTTGAAAGAAGGGAAGAATTTAAGAGCTGGAAGAGGGAGGAAGCAGCGTGGAAGTCTGTTCTAGGCATGAAATGGCCATTTCATTTTTTAATTCATGGCAGATGTGATTAATTGCACAAGACTAGGCTGGTCGAAACCCTGTCATGAAGAGGGGAGGAGATCTTGGGGACTTAGGGACATATTTGTAGATAACAGCTTATGGGGGGAAGGAGAGAAATTTTTTTTGGTGTTATAGCACTGTTAGGTGTCCATGCCCTTGTCAACACACCCCCACTCATTCTTCTATAAACAACCTGAATGAGACTTATTGGAACACACACACAGAGAAAGAGAGACAGAAGAGAGAGAGAGGAGAGCAGAAGGGGGTAGTTGGGAAGAGGGAGTGGGGCACTAAGGAGAGAGTAACAGGAAAACTAGAAAGGCATTATGTACATTATGTAAATATGTCACAATGAAACCCATTATTATGTATAATTAGTATATTCCAATAAAAGCATTTAAAGATAAGGGAAAATTTAGGAAAAGTCCAAGCACTATAGTGTTGGTTATTCATGACACATTAATATATTGTTAATATGTTGGTTAACATACACATACTGAGTAATGTGTGTGTGTATGTGTGTGTGTGTGTGCTCACACTGAAAGATCTGAACTTTCCCTATTTTACAACTGGGCCCGAGTTTCAGTTTCCTAAAAGGACCACAAGGGAGGTAGCATGGATGCAGAGACGAGGGAGATAACATGTACTAGACCTGAATCAGCCCCCACAGTACCTCAAGGCAGTGACCAAAAAGGACAGTCCCTGTAATCTTCCTAAAACATAGCCTGCCTTGCCCAAGTATGTCCAAAACTGGGAAAACTATAATCAGAACCAATTAAAATATACTAACATAGCTACAGCCTGCTTAACCAATTATATTTCAGATGACCTGTTGGAGAATATTATTTTCAGGTGTGTGACTTTTGTTTACACTGCATTTGTTTAACTCTGTGAAGCTGGGTTACTGTGCCTGTCTAAAACGCCTGATGGTTCTAATAAAGAGATGGACAGCCAATAGCGATGCAGGAGCAAGGATAGGCGGGGCTAGCAGCCAGAGCGTATAATAGAAGAAGAAACAAGCAGAAGGGAGGGGCAAGAGAACAAGGAGAGGAAGACATCAGGGGTCAGCTACCCAGCTACACAGCAAGCCACAGAGAAAGAAGAGAAAAAAAGGGTATACAGAAATAGAGAAAGATAAAAGCCTAGAGGCAAAAGGTAGTTGGGATAATTTAAGATAAGGAAAGCTGACAAGAAATTAGCTAAACTAAGACCAGGCATTCATAACTAAGAAAAAGCCTCTGTGTGTGATTTATATGGGAGCTGGGTGGCAGACCCCCTCCAAAAGCCAAAAGAGCCAAAACATTGCAGAACACCTGAAGCTCCATTAACTAAGCTTAAAAGGAGCCTGCGCACTCCTCTTGGGGTCGTTGCCATTTTGTACGTCACCATTTTGTACAGATAAACAACCCCGCATATGCTGATATAATAAATTCTCTTACATATTATTTTGAGTCTGGAGTCTTCCTTCAGCGTTTCCTCAGACTTTTACAAAGCAAAGGTGCACACGTGTGCTTGTGAATAAGGAACTATGACGTCAACCTCAGCTGTTGGTCCTGAGTGCCATCTACTTCATATTCTGGTTTTTAAGACCGTCTGGAGTTCAACTCAACCCCCTCTCCCCTAGGAAGTGCTCTGTGGCTTTGTAGAGCGCCTGCTTCTGTAATCTTCATTTCACAGTTACTGCAACCATGTGGCCTCAGTCATCCGGAGTCTTCATCCTCCGCCACATTAGCACTAAGTCCAGAGGCGGTGAACGGGAGCGGACACCCACAGATGGAGCACAGGAACGCATTGCCTGCAGGTCAGAGACATGCTTCTACTGCCTTAGTCCTGTTTCCTGTGTCTGTGATAAAATATAGAAAGAAAGGGTTTGCTCATCATCCAGTTCCAGGTTACAGACAAGGAAATCGAAGCGGGAATGTGACACCACGCCCACAGTCCAGAGCAGAGAGAGAACCAGTGAGTTCAGTACATGGTAGCGCTCTCTGCTTGCCTGCTTCACTCAGTCCGGGGCCCAGTCAAATTCACACTTTAATTAACACAGCTGAGAAGATCCTTCAGATGTCCCCACAGGCCAAATCAATGCAGGCAATTCCCCACCAAGGCTCCTTCCCAAGGGATTCTAGAGAGGGTCAGGTTGACAATTAAAGCTAACGACCACAGTGCTCTTCTTGTCATATTGATTTCGGGGGACAAGGTTGGGACACCCTGGTTTTCCTTATTGACTATTGCTGTGTGACTGTGATGTACTACAGGTAACATGACTTACTAAAACTGCTCTTAATAGACGGAAGACGCTCTAAGTAAGTTCTAGATGAGTGAGTTTATGACCCGAATAATGATACTAGTAGAAAGGATGGAATTTATTTATCATGTTTTCAATGCCAGGCTCTGTGGAAATGCCATTGTCTCTCTCATTGGTCACCATGCCATTACGTGCCTCATTTCCCAGGTGAAAAGAGAGTCTAAGTGACAGATGCGAGGTCACATCCTAAGTGGGCAAGGGATTTGAAATGTAACGCCTACTTCAAACGTCACATGGTAATCATTGAGGAAAGAGTATATGTGTTTTTAGCTTTCGGTAGAATAGTAGGAGGCAATAGGCACTGACTAGATGCAAAGTGAATGCTGTGTATACAGACTAGGTGTGTTTTGGAATTCCTATTCCCCCAGACACCCTGCGTGTGGCTAAAGGCCACGAGCCTCTCCCTAGGGTCTATTGTTACAAAGCAGGTTGGAAGGCTTTGCCCATAAGACCTTCCCTGGACAGTGAAACCTGGGACCATAATACTCTTGCCATGCTGATTTCTAATAAGAACTATTTCTATGGGAGCTGGAGAGATGGCTAAGGAGTTAACAGTACTTTACTGCTCTTTCAGGGTACCCGAGTTCAGTTCCCTAGCACCCATGCCTGGCAGCTCACAACAGCCTATAATTCCAGCTCCAGGGAATCCAACATCCTCTTCTGGCCTCTATATGCACACATACATAAATAAAAATAAACCTTTTTTTTTTAAAAAAAGTATTTCAAATTCAAACAATGCAAAAATGTTATGAGTGAGAGGGAGTGTGTGTGTGGGGGGTGTGCATATCCAGTGTTCATGGGGAGGTGAGAGCATAACTTTCAGAAGTCTGTTCTCTCCTTCTATAGTATGGGTTCTGGGAATAGAGGCAATACTGTGTAGCTGTTTCCTCTGAGGATAAAACAGGAGGGGCGCTCCCAAAGACAACAGATGGTCTAAGAGGAGGTGAAACATTCCAACCTATAGGGAATCTCTTTAAGTTCAGGAAGCAAACAACTCAAAGGCATTAGGAAGTTCCTGAAACTGACCAGATTTACTAATTCTCTTCCCAGATTGTATGAGGACTGCTCAGAGATAGTCTCGGATGAGCCGAGCTGCTGAGAAGAGACTCGGAGCAGCTGAGCCACTCACTTGGAAGAAACAGACCAGCTGAGGGACTTGGAAGAGACAGAGACAGGTAGAGATGCCTGAAGAGACAAGGACCAGTGGTGTTGCCTGGAAGAGGCATGGATCAACTGGGCCGCCTGAAAGATGCTGTCTATCCCATTGAGCTGCCCGCAGATTGCACTCCGGTTTGCATCTTTTGTTAGCTGTTGATCACACTGGTGGGCTTGGGCGATGCAGCTATCTTTGAGTCATTTCTGCTCTTACATGTGACCCCTCAGCCATTCTTTTATATGTAACTCCAGTAAAACTCATTGGACTTTGGTGTTATCCTTAGTCTGTTATCAGTTCCCCATTTGGGATGATAGCTGTTTGCCATCTTTCCCCAGGAACAGTGTCACAGAAGAGGTAGTTAGACTTGGCTATAAGTGCATTTACTGACTAAACCATCTTGCCAGCCTAACAGTGCTGAGTTTTACAAAGAGGAATTGAGGGACCATGAGCAGTTGTTTCTCCTCTTGGGTGTGAGGAACTTCTCAATGCCTGGGACATGAATCTGGAGTGGTGGCTGAAGAAATGATCAGGAGAGGTGGCACATTTCCTGTATTTGTCAGAATGGGTGTGCCCTACTGTCCTGTCATGTGACAGCATCTCTCTTAGAAAAAGGATTGGCAGCCATGTGAGATGCAATAACCAGGCCTTTCTCTCTCAGCAGCTAAGAGTTAAAGCTGTGTTACATTTCCCATTTAGTGTGGGCACATATTTCGAGATGGCACAGAAGCCATTAACTCGGTATGAGCTGTCCACGCAGCTCTGCAGACAAGCTGTCTCTGTCCTTAACAAGAGCCAGGATGCCTGCTCCTACCTTCTTTTGTTAAAGTGTGGATTACCTGAGAAGAGGTGTTGGCTGAAACTGGTCAGGATGTTTGGAGTTTCTTTCCTTTTGTAATTTGGAGGATGTCTTATAGAGATGCTAATTCAGGGCCTACCTGACTGCTAGAGGCAGACATGACTGAAGCCCTGGCGCCTGGTCGCCGAGGGGATGGCGTAATGTGTTTTCCCCCACTCAATTTGGTGTGGGTATATAAGATGTTTGCAGAATAAACAAGAAGATCTGGCCTTTTCCATGATGACCGTGTAAGCTGTGTCAGTTCTTTCCTCGCGACTCCGTTTCAGCGGTTTAGGGAATTAGAAAATTTGTGTTGGACCCACACGGGCTCCGACAATTTAGTGATAAAATAACTGGAGGAAAGACAGACTTATTTACAATCACAAATCGAGTCTATCATGGCAGGAAGACATGGAGGAGGAGCTTGAGGCAGCTGGTCATAATACCTCAGCAGTCAGGAAGCAGAAAGAGATGGATGCTGGTGTTTATCTAGTTTCCCCTTTTTGTTCAGTTCAAAATCCCAGTCCATGGAATGGTGCTTCCCACATTTAGCTTCTTCTCACCTTCATTTATCTAATCTAGATAGTTAACACCTCACAGACCTCACAGACAGAGTCAGGAGATCTAGACAGCCCCTCACAGACAGAGTCGGGGGATCTAAACAACCCCTCACAGAGTCAGGGAATCTAGATAACCCCTCAGACAGAGTCACAGTTGTTTCCTCAGTGATTCTGGATCTTGTCAAATTGACAAACAATATCATAAAATTGTTGCTACAAGATGTTGGGAAGGGAAGAGGGAGGATATTGGGGAGATGTTGGGAAGGCTCATGAGGTATAGCCAGACAGGAGCAACAAGTGCTGAAGCTCTCACACATTAGATAGCTGTGGAAGAAAGAATGTGCCTTCAATCTCAGAAGCCTTTGAGCCAGACAAAAACTTCTCCTCATTGGAATGGTGATCAGTGAGGAAATCATGGATGCTAGATGTTCAAAAGAAGTGACAGCCGTGGGCTCAGCCCTAAAGGAGAAATTTACACCATCATTCAGGCCCAGAGAACACCATGAGAGAGGGTCAGAAAATGTCCTAAGAGCTCAATGAGAGGAAGAAGGGTTGTGAAATCCTGTTCCCCAGCCTTGCTGCAACCATTGCAGTCATGAACTCACAACTGAGGTCACTGGTCCCGTACCCACATAAGACTGACCCTATCTCCAACTGGTCATGGAAAGGGGAGGGGCTTGTGGAACTACACCTTTTACTTCCGAGCTATTGGCTGTTGATAGGTTCTGGCTGAAGGAGAATAATATTCCCTAGTTGTGTACCCACTACTGAGCCCACCAGGAGCCAATGAATAACTCCATATTCACAATGAGTAGCCCTGGTGAAGATCAGTGTGTCATAAAACAGGATGAATAGACATGAATGAGATAGAGACTTGTGAAGAGGAGGTGGGTGGGTAGGGGCTGTAGAGGGATGGGAGATGGTGTGGTGAGACTAGATATTGTGTACATCTGTTAATTATCTAAGAACACATTTTAATTGATACTTAAAAAAAAAAGCCTGGAGGAGTGAGTTTGAGTGTCTTCACCATAAAGAAAGGATGGGTGTTTGGAGAGATGGATGCTCTACTTGACCAACTGTCTTCCAACTGTGTCCACAGTGCACATCTGGTTCACTGTGGCTAGAAGAGGGGTTTACTTGGCCTCTCAGGAAGATGGGGGTGGGGGACCAAAGTGATGGCTTAGCTGGTAAAGGGCCTGCTGTGCAGGTGTGAAGATCTGTGTTTGCATTCCCAGCACCCATGCAAAAATTCAGGGCTAAGGACATGGAAACAGCTGGATTCCTGGACCTTGCTGGCCAATACGACTGGCTCAATGAACCAGGATCGTTGAGAGATGTCAACTCAAAAACAGGTGGAGAGAAACTGAGGGAGGTACTTGACGACTCTTTCTGTACACATGTGCATACGTTTGCACACATACATTTACACATGTACTTGCACACGTGTGCTCATACACAGAGAAAGAAGCTCGCAGGGTTGAGGTACTGTGGAAGCACCTTGGCTCATCAATGCCAGCAGCAGTAAGGCCTGGCAGTCAGTTCTGCTCTGTACAAAGTCTCACTGGACTCTCTGCGTCTTCTGTTTATGGAGAACCTGTCACCCACCTGCCTGGGAAGGATCCTTGCTGTTCTCACCAGAGCTTTTCTTTCCTTTGTCCTCCACATCCACAGCCCCCCTCCCCATCCTCCAGGAGGCCTTTCAGGACTGCACCTGCTCTGTGTGTGCTATGTGTTTGTCATGTGCTATGGTGTGCAAATGGCAGTTTGTCACCCAAAGCCCTTAGGGTATCAGTCTTCCTGTGCCTCACTCTGTTCAATCATCGCCTCACCAAGGGCTCATAAACAACCAGTGTGGACAGGGTCACAGACAACCAGTCAAACCTGGGTCTGCTGGGCTGGGAGCCTGTGGCTGCCCTGCTGCAAATACACCCTCTGGTTGTAAGTCTCCTGTTCTCCAAAGCACTGGCTCCTCATCTTTTCTAGTCTCCGGGTGCTCATGATACTGCCCTGTTTTCTTGTGGGCCTCTATTCATAGGCACACAGGCACTCACAAGGAATTTGGAGTCTGTCTGATGCAGCAGATCAGGAAGTGGGGTCCCTAGTGGGTGGCAAGAGCAGCTATGACAGAGCAGTTGTGGAAGTCCCCCCATAGTGTAAGGACAGGTGTGCGGGAGGGGACAGACAAGGAGGCTGGTGCCACAGGTCAGTGCTATATCCCCTCTCACAGGTGATAGAGAAAGGGGTAGTTTGAATGTGTGAGAACTCAATGCAATACGGAAGGATGCTGTTTGCTGGCTTTGTTTCTCCGGTTGGCTAAACTACCTTTCTTATATAGCCCTCCTACTGGCCTAGGCTTGGGGTCACCCACAGTGGGCCTGGCCCTCCGACATTAATTAGCACTGATTGCTAATTTTCTTGATGAAAATGCCTCGAAGACATGGCCACAGGCCCATCTGGAGGAGGCAATTTCTCATTGAAGTTTTCTCTTCCCAGGTGTCAAGTCAACAGCCAATATTAGCCATTACAGTGACCTTGAACTCAGTGTGTGTGTGTGTGTGTGTGTGCAGGATCATGTATACGTGTGAGAGTATATTGTGTGTGCATGGCTGTGGAGGCCGGATGTCACCCTCAGGTGACCTTCAAGAGCTGCCTATCTTGGGTTTTGCTTGAAACAAAGGTCTCTCCTTGACTTGGGGTTTATGTATATCAAGTAACATATTAAGGGGTCCAGAACTTACTTTTAGCCCCTTGACAATTTCGAGTGGTCTCTATGTGTCTCAGAGAGAGAGAGAGAGAGAGAGAGAGAGAGAGAGAGAGAGAGAGAGTGAGTTGACCTTCCCTGATCACAAATCCTTTGGATCTTTTCTCAAGCTGCCCATGGTCTCCTGGAGTGATCTAGGGAGCTCTGAGGTGGAGCTCAGGCAATGGAAGAAGTTGGGCAGTGGGGATGTGTACATCAGACAGGCCTGTTCTTGTTTTTTCCTTCTGTCATTTTCCTTCAGGATGATTCCCATAGTTCTGTAGGAAGAGCAAAGGAACCCCACCGAGGCTATGCAGGACGTGGTCCTTCTCTCTGTGGCCCTGCTGTTCACAGCATCTGGCCTCCCCAGCTGGGGAGGAGTGCCTGGAAGGGAGCCGGGTTGGGAGGCTGGCAATGAGGTGAAAGTTCCTCGCTGCAGCTGGCTGCTTCAGCATTTCCAGCGGTAAGCTTTCTCCCTGCGTCAGCATCCACACCAGTCCATTACAGAGAAGAGTTTCTGTGTAGATTGTGAAATATTGATCGTCTGTCCTCCTCATTTTAATTGCATCTCAGAGAGGGTTAAGCTGAATCAGTGCGGGGCTGCTTGGCTTCCCTCTGCCCCTAGGAGACCCGAAAAGCTGGGGAAGCAAGAAAACAAATGCACATTGGAAATAAGCAGAGGGTAGCTGGGTGGTGGTGGTGTAGGAGGGCGTGGAGATTCACCATGCAAGCACAAGGGCCTATGTTTGATCCCCAAAACTTCATAAAGAGCTGAGTGCTGTGGTGCATACTTATAATCCTAGGATTGAAAAGGCAGAGCCAGGAGGGTCTGTGGGGACGATTGGCTAGCCAAAACTGTGATTTCTAGATCTAGGAGAAAGACCCAGTCTCACAAAACAAGGTGAATGGCTCCTGAGGAACAGTACCTGAGATGGACTTCTGGTCTACATACACACACACACACATGCACAAGTTTAGGTATACCCACATATACACACATACACGCTGGGCAGAGGAAAGCAGGAAGAGGGGAGTGAGAGAGAGTTGAAGGAATTGGAGTGAAGGCAGCTGCTCTGGGCCAGAGATTAGCACCCACATGCTGGTGCTGCTCATGGGAAAGCTGGCTCCTGGGATGGAGGAGGAAAACAGTCAAACACATTTTTTGGTATGGAAGCTCAAGACAAGGAGAGGCGCCATGCCTGTTCTCTGCTTTCCCCGAACATGTGTCGGCTACCAAGCATCCAGCTGCTTCTTCCCATGCTGCCTGAGTTCGGCAGAGTGAGCCCCACATCCCTGAGCACTGTTGTCACAAGGTGCTTTCCTCTGATGTGAAGCATTCCCTTTGGGAGTCGGGGCAGGGCTTCAGGAAACAAAATAGGACAAAATATCATACATCTGGGAAAGCCGGAACTTAGGAGATTCTCGAAGGCCCCTCCCAGCTTCATAGAGATAGTCATACCTTCTGGCAGAGGGGATTCTGGTGTATGAGCTGCCTGCAAGCTGTGCAGAGGGCTTCAGGGTGCAGTTATCATGAGTCATCGCCCCCTCTGGGGTAGACTTTATGGTGATGAAACTGCTTTTGGGTCACCCCTGCTCCTCCTGTAAGTGAGTCCTCACCCACACTCTGGTTCCCTTTCTAGAATAAGTAAATAAGTGTGCAGGGAGTGTGTGTGTATGTATGAGTGTGTGTATGTGTGTGTGTCTATCTATGTGTGTGTTGTGTCTCTCAGGAGAAGTCCATCACATGACAGTGGTCTATCTAGGCCAAGCCAAGAAGCCCGGCTACTTCCAGAAGAATGCGACTCCTTGGAGTCACAAGAAACCTTATGGTGGAAGAGAGCCTTGCTGAGGGACAGGCCCTGAGCAAATGAAGACCAGACATAGTTTCTGTACTTCCCAGAGTGTGTGCTGGTATCAGGTAGAAAAGGCAGGATGAGTACCTGAGCATCTTTAGAAGCCTCTTCCATTCAAGGAACTCTAAGAAAACGACACTGACTGAAGTTTAAGCCATAGCTAAACAAGTCTGAGGGTTGTATATTACATATGATTTAGTGGGCACTCCGAAAGTTGCCACCAGCTCCCTCAACACCTGCCATCTCACTGGCTGGGTGCTCTGAACACTGGCTCCATTAACTTGAACCTGTTTGTGTTTAGCTTTATGATTGACTAGGACTGGTGTCTTCATAGATGACTACTCATAAGGGGGCACACCTCATCTTTCTGCATGTTTGCAAGAGGTTCAAGGATAGTGACTGCATGGTACCCTTAGGAATCAACATTTGGAGCTTTGAATAAGAATAACGCCCCCATGAGTTCATGCATGTCAATGCTTAGTCACCAGAGAGTGGCTCTGTTTGAAAAGATTAGAAGGATTAGGGGCTGTGGCCTTGTTGGGGTAACTGTGTCACAGAGTTTCAAAAACCCATACCAAGGCCAGTCTTTTTCTCAGCTACTGCTCCAGTGCCTACCTGCATGCCACCATGTTCCCTGACACTTTGGTAACATATGAAATTTCAGGAAGTCTAAGCAAGTCCCATTTAAGCGCTTTCTTTTGTAAGAGGAGTTGCCTTAGTCATGGTGTCTCTTACAGTATTAGAACAGTGACTAAGACACAAATGTTGGAATCAGATTATAGAAACACCTCTTCTACCAGGACATGGTCTGCTAATGAAGGAACTAGGTCTGAGATTGTAAATGAGGGTTTCAAGACCAGAGGGGATATGAGGCAGGGTGGGGGAGGAGGCTGGCTTCTCCTGCACACTATAGCTCTCAAATGTTGCCCTTAAATAACACTGATCCTTGTGCACATCAAATGTGCAGTGTTCTTACTGCACATTTCCACACTCATTCTCACACACTGCACAGAGCCCCCACTCCCACACACTGCACAGAGCTCTCCCTCTCCCACACTGCACAGAGTCCCCATTCCCACACTGCATAGAGTCCCCATTCCCACACACTGCACAGAGCTCTCATTCCCACACTG
>JABTXL010021554.1:10037546-10063386 GCA_025134845.1 Neodon shergylaensis
CTCTCTCTCTCTCTCTCTCTCTCTCTCTCTCTCTCTCTCTCTCTCTCTCTCTCTCTCTTCTTGTTCTTGTTTCAGCGCCATGCCGGCTGTCTACTGCCTCAAACAAACTCTTTCTTATATAAGTTGCTTTATTACAACAGTAGAAAAGTCACTAATAGAATGGCCAATTGGCTGATAAAGCTCAGCATCTCAGGTCCGCGTTGTGACAAAGCTGAGATTCTCCTAAGATGTGTTTTTAGCTTGACATCAAGTACAAGAAGCAGGTAGACATGTTACAAAACACCAGACCTATCTGAGCATCTTCCCATATCTTCCCTACTGTGCTGGAAGAAGACATTCTATCATCCATGAGATTCCAAGTTACAGGGACAGGTTCAGTGAGTCTATGTACCAGTTATACTCAGGAACTAGTTTTTATCCCAGACCTTCTTTCTGTGCCCTGGTCTGTTGAACAACTAATCACTTTGAACACCTGCCATAGGTATCCTCTGCTTCATAAATTCTAATTTGTGTGGTTTTGCCCATATAGATGTGGGTGTCAGATGATGACTTTGGGAGCCATCCACATCCAGTGTTTTGTTATTTTGCTCTGGGACAGTGTCTCCCAAAGACCCCTAGCTTCCTGTGTCGGCTATGTAGGCTGACTGGTCAGTGAGTCCCTGGGACCACATGTCTCCACCACCTCCCCTGTATTAGAATTACAAGCATGCACCATTACGCTTATCTTTTCTATGTGGGTTCTGGGGATCTAAGTTCAGGTCCTAATCCTAGAACAGTTTTGACTACTGAGCCATCTTCACAACCCCCACTGTCATAGCAAAGTGACAAAACTCAGCTTACAACAACCAATAGTGTTTCTGTATAACAATAACAAAAATGTTGAGAAATAGATCATGGGAACTCTAGCATGCAGGACATCCCTCCCCCTAGCTAAAATATCTAGGAATAAACTTAACCAAGGAGGCAAAAGGAAGGCCTCTACAATGAAGACTTTAGGTATCTGCTGCCATGACTTGCTATCCCAATGGGCTTTACCCTCAAACTGTGGGAGAAACAGCAACACCACCAACAGCAGCAACAACAACAACTTTCTTTTAAGTTGTTCTTGTCACGTACTTTTCTCAGTGCCAGGAAATGTAGCTAATTCAGGATGAGACGTTTCCATCATTCTGTCAATCAGACACAACGGAGGATTGGTCTGTGTGTTTGCTTGCTTTTGTAATAGCCTATGAAATAGTTCAGGAACCATCTAGATCAAAGTATATAAATGTTCCTCATGCTTTTGAAAGGTAGGTACAGATGAGCATAATAGGGCACAGACTCCACGTCGTGAATAGAGAAGAAAAGGGTACAGCTGCGCACAGCACCAGGCAGTGTCTAGAGAGTCAGGATGGATGCTCCTATCCATGCAAGATAACTCTGCAGAGGGTGCCTCACATTCTGCTCCCTCTGTATCCATGTGGTGGGCTTCAGAGCACCCATCCTTTTCCATTTCTGAGTGATACAATCTTCTGAAAACACCTTTTACACCCAGAGAGACTCAACTTGTGCTGGACCTCACAGTCAACTTAATAATACATTTAAGTCTTTTTGTTGTTGTTGTTGCTGTTTGGTTTTCAAGACAGGTTTCTATATAGCTTTGGAGCATGTCCCAGGACTAGTTTTTGTAGACCAGGCTGGCCTCAAACTCACAGAGATACGCCTGTCTCTGCCTCCTGAGTGTTGAGATTAAAGGTGTGTGCCACGACCACCCAACTGAGAATGCTTAAGTCTTAACCTGTTATACACCTGCATGCATGCAGGTGTGCGTGTGTGTGTGTGTGTTGTGGTAATCATTTACTGAAAGTAGTTAACATGTTTAAAATAATCTTAAAACAAATATCCACCATAAACGCTGGAAGCAACATGGACAGATCTTGATAGCATGTTTGCTTTTCTGAGTGGAGCATTGGGGTCCATTGTAGTCAGTAACAACTCCCTGTAAAACCATGTTTAAGATTTCTATAAAGTATCTCTCATTGCTTTCTAACGTGATGCTTTCTATCTTGCTGCATAAATAAAGAGCAGGGCCCTTTGTTAGAGACAGATGGAAGACATGGGGAGAGAAGTAGGGAATCGACACTTGGTCTCACTCTCAATCAAACTCGCATAAGGGGAAGTGACTGGTTTTAATTCCTTAATGTAACCTTAATGCAAATGGACTTTGATGCCTCTGAAGTTACCTTTAATGCCTGTAAACGCTTTGCATCTGTATTCCATGCCATGCAGTGTTAGAAACAAAAGGTCAGATGTGTCTGTGTCCAGCTTTCCTGAGTGGGCACTTGCTGGAGGATGTAAGGCAATAAGACTGCCCCTGTGTCCTCACAGCCTCTGCCTTGCTTCGTACCACTTTAGATGTGATGCTTCCTTCTGTTTCCTCCAGTGCAGCTTTGAGTCAAATCCAGGATCCTACATGTGCAAGGCAACTGTGTGTGTGTGTGTGTGTGTGTGTGTGTGTGGTGTCTGCTTGTTAATTACCCATTATACCATTACTGTTTTCACAAATTGAAGGAATGCTCACTGCCTTCTTTTCTTGGACTCCTATAGAGAGTTGAAAATCACAGAAGAACAGGTTACACTTCTGTTGTGAGTAACACAGAGCAAGTAAGTTGACTTCTGAGTGACTCAGCTTCCTTATCTGTAAGGCAGGGACATTGTCCTTATTCTCGCTAGCCTCCTAGGCTCAGCACCACGGTTCACTGTACACTGTTTTTCAGTTCATGATCGCACGGCTGGCTGGAAGCTGGCGCTGACTGTGGCAGGGAATTTCACAAGCTGATGAAAGAATTCACCTTTTACACCAGAGTAGAACGTAAACAATTTTATTTAGTACCTTCCAGAGGGAGCACCAGGCGCAGAGGAGCACAGTTGCTTGCACGTGTAGGCCGCAGCACTCTCTAGTTTAGAGCAGTCCTCCCTCAGTTAGGTTGAGCCATTTTGTGAATGGCTCAACAATTCCCACAATGTCATGCATTTCCCACAATGCAGATGAGGGCAGCCCTGTGAGTGCCTGTGTGTGGTGTCCACTTACCACTAATTTTTTTTTATTGATAATGCAATTTAGTCAGTAAAACAGAGCCCACTTTTTTTTCTGCTTGGGGGCCACTTTCTGGACTAGGCTTAGATGGTGTACCTATCCCTTTTCTGGTATCTCTGTCATAGTCCTCTGTTCACACTGCCCACCTTCTTGAGACAGAAACTTACTGACTGCATATCATCCTGAGTAGAGGTTAACATCCAAAATTCAAAGTATGCTTCCTACTGAATATGTACCCTTTTGCACTATAATAAAGTGGAAGTCACGTGGGAACACAGTTGAGGCCCAACTGTTGTCCCACCTCCAGGAGTTGAATGAAGCTGCTTCTGTGGCCAAATTGATATGGCCCTGCTATCTATCTGTATTGGCCATTATTATTACCTTCCCTAACTGCACGCTATAAAACCATTAGCAGCATATTTACTCATCCTTTATGGGGCTTTAATACTACTTATCCTCCCAAGAAGTGAGCTTGGGACAAGGAGACTACTACAGGCTCTTACTCTTTTGGCCTCAGGACACAGTGTCTACTGTCACAATATTCTCACCCTGCACAGTGACCCAGACCCCATAATTAACCTCACTCAGCAGAAATGACACTGATAGACTTACTCAGCTGTACAAGGAAGATGGCTGGGGCTGGGCCTCGGTTAGTACAGTGCTAGCCAGGATGGCCAAAATCCTGCCTCTGATTGCTAACATGTAATAAAATACTGCACAGTGGTGCATGCCTGCAATTTCCCAGCACGTGGGATGCAGGGGAAAGTTGGTAATAAGTTCAAGGCTTAGTAATAAGTCCTTGGATACATATGGAGAGGGAGGCTGACTTGAACATTTTCTTTTAAAAAAAAAAGCAAAGATTTTTCCTAAGAGTCTCCAGCTCCTTTGCTCTTTACTTCTATGCCACATGTCCTCCTCGAGATGAAGTTTGTTCTCACAGCAGTTGCTTTTTGACCCCTCCAGTTGAGTGCTAAGTGTCCCTCCTTTAGCACTGTGGAAATGCTCAGGCTCTCAAAGCCCAGAATTAGAGGACGATGAACCACCACTAAAGGGTAGAGCCTTAGGGGAAACACACAGGAGGGGCAGCGTAGCGATGGCCTACAAGTATGTCCATGGTCTCCCATTATGTAATTCAGCCCCACATTGTGGAATTGCTCTGTGTGTGCTTCAACACAGCTGTAAGAGGAAACAGTTCAGCTTCCCACACGACCCTCTGGGTGGTAAGGAAAGAACAGGCAGGTTGCAGAACAACTCTCAGACGGGCATACATGCTGACTTCCAGAGGAATGCTAAGTGATTTCAGAGTTGGCAGTGGAGGGGAGAGGAAAGGGTACAGGAAAAGAATTCACCAGGAAAGCAACACTGCTGAGCATGCGGGGAAGACTTGGGGCAATCATAACGGAGATGTGTACCCACCTTTGGCCTTGAGTTGGGTAGCTGAGAGGTTGGACCGTCACATGTGTTGCCGCAAACTCACTAGACACTTGAGTCCTAGGATCTGAAGCTGTTGGAAGGTTTGTACCTGATGGCCTGTGTTTGTGGCCTTCTTAGTACCCACTGTGGTTCCAGTGCCTTCCATTCATCTATTCAGCTAGACCAAAGGCCACATTTTAGGATCTGGCACTGCCCTCTGCCACCATGGACCACTCCAAGGTACTATGCCCGATTTGGACTTAGTTACTTCAGAGAATCCTATCATCCCTGAAGTCGGAGCTGATAGATGTGGAGCAGGAACCTGTGTGACACTGTAGTGCTGTTGGGATTCTGAGAGGCAGCTTCTCAAACACACATAGGTGGTACAGCAGAGGGGAGACACACCTCCTATCGTTAGGGCCTCGTTCTTGTTCTTTTTTATTTTTCTTTATCTACTTACCTATTTATTACATCCAGACAGCATAGCCCCTGCTCCCACTGTTAGGAGATCCACAAGAAGATCAAGCTACACAAATGTCACATATATGCAAAGGGCCTAGGCCAGTCTCATGCAGGTTTCCTGGTTGTTGGTGTGGGTCTCAAGTTGGACCAGTCATTGGTTGCCCACTCCCACAATTTCTGTGCCGCCTATACCCCGGCAGGTCTTGTAGTTGTAGACAGGACAAATTATGAGTTTCAGGCTGTGTGGCTGTATGGCTGGTTGAGTGTCCCAGCCCCTCCACTGGAAGTTGTTCCTAGTCACAGGAGATGGCTGGTTCAGACTCCTTTGTGGAAGTTTCTTTGAATTTGGAGAGCCAAGATCTCCTATGTCTGATTCTGTCTAGTTAGTTTTGCATTAATCTTCTATTACTTCACAAATGCATATCACACCCAGATGGAACAGTCCCCTATGTACTAATACAGCTGCTCTGATTTTCTGATCACCAGGTTGGCTGTAATCAGCTGATATGACTGATATCCAGCAAGTCTCAGTGGCTTCTAAGTATGAACAAATGTTTCTGAAAAGAAAGCAAACCTTGCATTGAACCTTCCACAAATCTGATCAACTATTAGAACTTCATTGATGGTAAAGAGATTGGAATGTTGCAGGTCCAATCATTAGCCACTCTCACAGCTATTCTTGCCCACTTCTTTGACTTGGCATCCCTGAAAACCTCATGGGATGGTTTGGTTTTTATGAGTTTTTTGGTTTCTTTCAAGACAAGGTTTTTCTGTGAAGTAGTCCTGGCTGTCCCGGAACTCACTTTGTAGACCAAGCTAGCCTCGAACTCACTGAGATCTGCCTGCCTCTGTCTCCCAAGTGCTGGGATTAAAGGCATGCACCCCCACAGCCCGGCCTCCTGGGATGTATTAGCAGACCACTAGCTTCTTCTGGCCAAGAGGCTAAGAATGCATCTGAAACCCACAGCAGAGATTTCTCTGCTTGGCTGTCAGTGACCTACATGATGTTTCCACCAATATATGTGAGAAGTGTCTTCATTTATCACTTTCTTCATTCTGTGAGTATAAAAATTTCATGAAACCATTAGCACACTGGAACAGGGAATTTATGTAACCCAAATCTGTGTTCCCAGGCCACAGTCACTCATGCTTGACTGCAGAATAAAGTAGCTTTTGAGGTGAGAGATGTGTTTGCCTTGACCTAGGTGGAATCAAGGGCAGGTTTCTGGTGACATTTATACCCCACACACCCACTCAAATCCTACACACGTCTGCCAGTTTTTATACTTGGATAGCTGCGAACCCCCAATGCCAGTTTGTGCTGCTTACTGGGAGGCTTACTGTGTGTGCAAAAGGAGTGAAGATGGCTCATCTGACAGCCTGAACTGGGTAAATGTTTGCCCTCATCTCCCCAGGAACAGAGCCACAAGACATAATCGGCATCGGAACTGAGACCAATAGAACCAAAGATGAATCTGGGAGGAATGCCTACAAGATGGGTCCAGAGGCGTGCCACTGAGGCTGTGCGGTCTGAATGTGGGGCGTCTGTAAGGACAGGAGAGGACTTCATATGGCTGCCTTTCTGCCTTTGTTGTGGCATAGTGTGCCTTCGGGCGATGTCAGCATTTGCTTTGTCCCGATGCTGGGTGAAGAGCTAGTAACCAAAGGTGAGTCCACTTCTGCGTTAGTTACTATGCTATTGCTGTGAGGAGACACATGACCAAAGCAACTTGTTAAGGAAAGAATTTAAGTGGAAGTCTGCTTAAGGCTTCAGCACACTAGTCTGTAGTCATCGTGGTGGGGGTGTGGCAGCAAGAAGGCAAGCCTGCACTGGGACAGTAGCTGAGAGCTTACATCTGGATCTACAAGCAGGAGGCAGAGAGAAAGACAGAGACAGAGATACTGCATCTGGTATAATCTTTTGAAGCCTCAAAGCCAACCCCCAGTGACACACCTCTTCCTACAAGGCCACACCTTCTAATCCTTCCTAAATCATCCCACCACCTAGGGACTACCTGCCCGCCCGAGACTAGCACTGTCCACAGTGAACTGAGACTTCTTACATGAATCAAGAAAATGCCCCATAGATTTGCCTACAGACCAATCTGATGGAGGCATTTCCTCAATTGAGATATTGTCTTCCCAAATGAATCTACTTGTGTCAAATTGTCAAAAAACAAAAAACATACAACAACAACAACAAAAAACAAGCTAACATAGTGACTTAGGTCAGTATCATGATAGGACATAATTTTTTGTAAAGTACGAGAGACTTTAGCACACTCAAATGGCTTAGAACCATCGTGTGAAGTAGATCTGTAAGTTCTAGTAAACTAGTGAAAACAGATAAAAAGAATTGAGAATACCAAACAAAAGGACCTTGGCATTTCATTATGCAAAGCCAGAGTTGCTATGAAAAAAATTGTTGAGAAACCAAATATGATGCTAGTGAACCCTTGGAAGAGGTCCTTGAATCTCACACAGGGGAGACATACAGAAACATACAGAAAGCAGAGCTGCATGTGATTCCTGCTACACTGCTCCAAACCCATGCTGTAGAGGAAGAAAGACCCCAAGGGTGGGAAATCCCCAGCCACTTCCCTAATGGAGTAGCCAGGCACACCCACAGGTGAGGATGGTGTAGGGTGACTGAAAGTCTCGCACTGGATTGTAGGTTTACTGTTCTTCTACTAATGTTAAAAAATAGTTGAAGCTGGGTGGTGGTGGCATAAGCCTTTCATCTCAGCACTCGGGACAGAAGCAGGAGAATCTCTGTGAGTTTGAGGTCAGCCTGGTCTACAGAGTAAGGTCCAAGACAGGCTCCAAAGCTACAGTGAAACTCTGTCTTGAAAAAAAAAATTGAGTCATTGTGTATGCTAGAAAGAGGTATGCCACAGTTCCTGATAGCGTCTAGAAGTATCAGACACAATAAATATCAGTTTGTAAATACACACACATACATATACATACATACATACATACATACATACATACATACACACATATAGATATAGATATACATATACAGTTTAAAGGGATTAAGCTGCTTTACTGATGGTTGTGTTACCTCCCCTAAGTAAAACTTTTTTTCCTTGGGTGTGGAGATTGCTTGCTGACCCTAAGAGGTGGGTGCAGGATAGCCTAGGTGTTAGGTGTAGACACAGCCAAGGGGATGGATGACTATTCCCCTATTAACTCTCAGCCGGACTAACAGCTTAGAATCACTTCTACTGAGTTAATCAGTGGCCAAAAATGCATGGAGTCCTTATAAAAGTGCTCCAGAAATAACGAGTCAGATATTTAAGACAAATGGATAAAATACGTTTGAGCTTTGTTAGTCCTTGCTAATGGTTTACTTTAGTGTCTAGTTTTGAACTCCTGTGACCATCTGACACTTGCTTGGAATAGATGGCTATAGACTTTCCGAATTTCCGAGATAATCACCAAGATTATCTCCATATCCCCACTATTTGTTAAGGAATGGTGGTTCAAGACATTAAGCCGCTAAGCCACCCATAAAAATGTTTCATTATATATAGATAACATATTGCTAACCCTCAAGTGTTAGAAACCCATCTGAGAGACGAGCAGGGAACGTGAAGGGGTAAGGAGAAAAAGAGTAAACAAGGGTTTTTTGCAAGAGTGAGAAGAGAGACTCTTAAAAGCCCTTAGGCTGTTAAACATCCCCAGAGGCCCCTAAAACAATAACGATTATTGCAATTGCTGTTGATTATATTTCAAAACCTGGATGGCAGGACCCTACTGCGGATGATGACATGGGTTTTTGTTGAAGGACTTGGAGCCATAAGGTTAGGACTGAGTCACAAGTGTCCCCTCTCAGGAGCTTAGCTCTTGTAGTGTTGGATGCGCCACTAAGGCATTGCTACATCACAGCCCAACGTCCTACTCAACTGTGCCTTCTGCATGCCCCACAATGAAAATGCCAGTCAAGAGGTGTCAGCTAGCGCAATAGAGGTGTGTTATGGATAGAGCCCATTTCTGATTGGATTCAGGGCCCAGTTCACAGGGAGAAATTCACATGCGGTACTAGGAGCTAAGACAAAACCTGTTGTCTTGGGACTCATATGCTCCAGTGCTGTGTGAGGAGGTGGGGACAACTGCTAATCCTTTGGTAAATGAGTATGATGACCGGTCAATGTGTTTCCCAACATCTGATTTATGACCACGTTATTACTGCTGCCAGTGTTTACTCTGATTCCATTTTCTGACTTCCCCTCACATTTTATAACAGAAGACATACTTCTGAAACATACCACCAGTCTGCTCTGGAAACACACACACACATAAAATTGTACATGTACATGCATATAGAATTAATAGGCAGGGAGTTTCCGAAAGGCTCTTTGAGGCCTTGCACCAGGTAGACTGAGCCCTAAGTCTCCTGCCCTCAGAGGCAGCAGCTTACCTTGAAATCACAGCAAGTGGCTGCTTTTCCAGGATCTCAGTGGCTGTTTACAATATAATTAGTGTGCTAATCAAAGGCAGTCGAGGAGACATAAAACAATTACTCCTGGCTTTAAACAGGGTGTGATTGAATAATAAAACTAAGAAACAATGGCAAATCCTGTTTCCCCAGTGAACTTTCTGGCGAGCTATCTTTTGTGAGGCTTTGAAGTAAAAAGGAAGTAGCAATCAATTCGTCTCTGCCTGAGACCTTAGCTTATAAACATCTGCTGGTGGCAAAGAGCCAGAACTGCTATTACCTGCTTTCCACTCAGGCAGAGATGTTTATCATGTTATTTTCAAGGAGGGAAGGCTGATTTATTTGTCTCCAGAGTAAAGGTTTATAAAAATATTTTTTTTCTTTCAGCCAGAATTTGCTTTCTGAAATACTCATAAAAATACAGGCAGTGTTTAGTAGGCAGCTGGGGGAGTTCAAAGTAGGCAGGTCCTGAAGGCCCTGTTCTGGTGACAGCCTTGGAGTCCTGGGCTTGAAAGAGGTGATGGGTGGGTGTGGGAAACACAGAGCCTGTTCATGAGAAAGCAGTTCCCTCATAGGTTTGTGGAGGGTGGGAAGGTGATAGGGCCTTTGTGTGGTCTCAGGATATAGGACAAGTATAATGTCGGTCACTTAGCAGTGGGATTGGTTTGGAACACTGGCTATATGTGTAAAAGGCTGTGATAATTAATTCTGATTGCCAACTTCATAGTCCTAGACTCACATAAGAGACAAACCTCTGGGCCTGTCTGTGACAGAGAAGGACAGAGGTTCTTCCATCTTTTATTCTTGCTGAGTCCATTTCAGGTTAAACTAGAATCTGACCTCCTTGATGGAGAAGCCCATGGAAAATTTCCCAACTCTGTTTTAGGAGCCCTAGGTCAAGATGTCCGAGCTAACTTAGCTTCTGTTAAACTGGCTGCTTATGCAGCCCTCCCCCTTTCAGCTAACCACTTACCCAGCTTCTGTTAACCTGCTTGCTTGCACAAAACCTCCTACTGCAGCTGTGGAGTGAAATACCAGGATATGGGTTTTGCCTTTAAAAGCCCCTCAATCTAAATGTTCAGGTGTTGTAGGAGGCCACTTGTTCATACCTGGCTGCCCAGACCACGAAACAATCATTCAAAAACTATATTATTTAAATCACTGCTTGGCCAATCACTTAAACATATTGCTAACTAGCTCTTATATCTTTGGTTAACCCATTTCTATTATTTTATATTTTACCACGAGGCTCGTGGTCAAGTGGCAAGTTGGCAGCTCGCATCTTTCCCCTCAGGCAGCTGCATAGCATCTCCTGACTCCACCTACTTTCTCCCAGCATTCAGTTTAGTTTTCCCTGCCAAGCTCTGTACTGCCCTGCTATAGGTCCAAAGCAGTTTCTTTATTCATTAACCAATAAAATCAACACATATACAGAAGGACTTCCCACATTATCTCCTCCTTTCTGTCTAAATAAAAAGGAAGGTTTTAACTTTAACATAGTAAAATTACATATAACAAGACAGGTATGAAACAAGAATTACAGTTAGAATATCTATATCTACTTTATCTTTTATCACAACTAAGAAAAACTATAATTATAATTATTCTTCAACTCCATCAAAGACTTCAGAAGGATATAATATTACCTAAGTAAACAAGAAGTACATTGTAAGCAACTTCCAAAACTCTAGAATTGACAGAAACATCTTACTACCTGGACAGTCACCTGAAGTTCTTCTGTATCACTGGAGCATCTACCTTCAGCCTACAGGTCCATAGGATCCAGCAGACTTTTCCATGAAGCAGGAAATGTGAAGATCTGTTTTGCCTTCTAATGAGCAAAGTCCATCAGTTGCTTTCTTCTGTGTCCCGCAGAATGTCTGACAGACTCTTTCATGAAGCATCTGTACTCTACAGTTTTTCTCTTAGCTTTGCAGTTTGTGGCCACACTCAGCTTTCTGATGCTATTGATGAGTCTAGCTGACAACATGCGTCCACTCTTAGCAGGTTATCCTACCGTCTGAACCACTCAGTACAGAGCGTGTTTTGTAAGTGCCAGCGCTGGCATCAGAGGGACAGATTTCCTGTGGGGCATTTAACTCAGAAGATTGCCTGCTTGACTCCAGTTGGTTGAGCATAGTTGCAGTCCCGTATTTCAGAAGGGGCATTGACATTCATGTACTCCAAAGTTTCAAAATCTATGTTCTAAGCCATGGTGAACTAGAATAGCTTTCCTGTTCTCCTTAATAGAACTCACCATGGAGAATCAAAACAAATTAAAATAGAAATTACAGTGAAATCAAAAGCTTCATTTTATTTGACTCTATATTAGCTGTGCCCAGTTCATTTGCTATGTGGTATGGGTTCCATTTCCTGTAGACCACTGGCTTTGTATTCTTGAGACAGGTTCTTGCATTGTAGCTTAGGCTAAGTTAGCCTGGAATTCACTCTCTAGCCCAAGCTGGCCAAAACCCTATAGTGATCTTCATGTCTCAGCCTCCCAAGTGCTGAGATGAGGGGAGAGAGGAGCTCCGCTATGCTGGACTCCCTTGGACTGAAGAGCTAGCTCAGTGGTTAAGTGTACATGCTACTCTTCCAGAAGGCAGACCTTGGCTCCCAGCACCATGTCATGTGATTCATAGTAGCCTATAACTCGAGATCTAGGAGATCTGACATCCTCTCCTGAACTCAGCAGGCACCTGCACGAATGTGCGGTTAAACTTGCATGTACATTTTTAAAAAATAAATCTTTTTTTTTTAAAAAAAGATCTAATGCAGTACAAATGTTATGAGCAGTCACTGTAGTATCCTGGACAGAAAGCAAGGACAAGCAACATTGCATGCTTAGAACAGACGTGGATTATTTTCCAGTATTTTCCATCCCATGGACACAGATAGCTGACCATACACTGCAGTGGACTGTCATCAACCTCTTGGTAAGCTAACCTCCACCTTGTCTTACTCTAGCCACGTCTGGAAACAGGTGCAGCTAGGCTTTCAGTCTAAACAAGGGCGCACTCTCAGCCTTTCTCTGACTCAGCCATGCTATGTGGTCTTAATACTCATGGTTTCTATCCACCTTAGCTTGCTCACTTCGAGGCATTCAGAGGGGTCTGGAAGGACATCTGTGCTTTGCTCGGTGCAACCAGAGCCAGATGAAATGCTCTGGGACTCACTCTCTGATGTTGAAACCCAGGAGAGAGCGTCCGTTCTCACAGGAAGCAGGTTAGAAGAGCCACGCTCCCTCCGAGTCAGGAAAGAGGGTTACGGTTCCAACCTTAGAACCCGCAACAAGGCCAAGTGTGGGAGCATATGATTGAAACCCCGGTGCCGGAAAAGCAAAGACAGATGTATTCTTCCTGATGATTCCCAGGTCAGTGAGAGACACGGTCACAAAAAAAACCAACCTGGATGGCACCTAGGAAATTATACCTGAGGCTGACATCTGGCTTCTGCATGCACACATACCTGCACTCAATTGTGCCTTAATGCCCACACATGTGCACTCACACACCTTCATGTGCATACACACACACTCATTCATGTGTATAAAAACATGTACACACAGGCGGGAAGGAGGAAGAGAGAGGGGAGAGAATGCTTGTAACTAGCATCGTAAGTGCTGATCCTTCTTCACAGTTGTATTTACTCCTAACTAGGGTAAAGACTCTGTTGCTGCTCCTGCATCCTAGCGCAGGGAGCGAAGGGTGGGAGATAACCTGCCATAGACATCATGGATAACAAGGGGCTGAACCAGGTCTTTCTGGAATCTTTTTGAAACTTTTTTTCAGATCTTCATGATGAGCTCTCCAATATGATCCCCACTTAGAACTCCATGACTAAAAATCTGTGGGTCCAATGAACAAAGATTAATCACAGAGTGGAAGGAAGCCCTGGACTCTTGGACAGGACAGAACTCCATGGTGTGCATTCCTCAGGTTCCATGGGATGGCCTCTGCAACGCCCTCCCAATGCTTTAGATGACTCAAGTCATCTGCCCCTTGCTATGTATGCATCACCGTCCAAGATGGTCTTTTTGCCCCAATTTCTCAACCGCAAGACCTCAAGCTTCCTCTCACCCTGGGAGACCAGTTCCCCTTACATCTGCTCATTTTCTGTATGGAAAGCCAATTGGACCAAAAGCCAAGCTACTTTACATAACCCGTAATGACTTCTGTTTCCTTCGACACATTTATCTCATACAATAGTAAAAGAATGGGAATATAAATAGGTGTATTTATTTGTAGTGGATTTGTGTCTCCTTTGTTCACTGATCTATAGGCTCTGTAAAGATGGAAAACACAAAGGATCTGCTTGACACAGTTTTCCCAATATTCTCTATGACAAATAGAATATGTTCAAGACATACAGGTTCAATAAATGACTTCTCGTATACTGTGGGAGGCAGAATCAGGGTCAAAACAGACCTAAGTATTTAGCTTTGTTCCTTCCTACCCATAAGAACTTGGGTGGGTCTCGGTGTCTTTTGGTTCTTCTGTAGACTGGCACATAGTACTTCAAGCCTGGTAAGTTCTGGAAAACGGTGCAGCTTGCAGGGTGAGGCAGCGGCTTCTCACTGTAATCAGCATGAAGCGCAAGTCCTTTCCTCTTGCTTCTTCTCTGTGTTTCTGGAATGGGTCTACTTCCTGCCTTTGGGACAACCCACAATATTCCATCATTCTTTGTTAATAAGATTCCTCTTAGTCATTCTCAGTTATCCACCACTGTCTATCTGAGCAATTAAAAATGCATTCTACCCAATAGTCGGCAAAACTTTTGACTATATTTTAACATAAGGTGCACCAGCTTCTTCCCTGAGGCCACTTAGATATGCACCTGCTGTTATAGAGTGACATATGTTCTCATTTACACCACCCCCTCCCACTGCACACACCTGCTATATGACAGATTTTTCCTGGGGAGAGGTAACACACAAGTCTACTCACCCCAGAAAGGGAGCCCAGAACACACCCAAGCAGCGATGGCACCATTTTTAACTTGTTGCAGTAGGGTTAACAGGAGCTGAGTGAGAGGTTACTACAAGAAGCAGGGAGAACGCACAGGCAACTGCAACACACTCATGCATAGAAATAAATTTAAAAATCAAGTTTCTGGTATTAAGGAGGCTAAAATTAAGAATATAAAAGTAGTATCTGTGGCTTCTGGAATCAGATCCTTTTCCTCCTCTGTCTCTCAGTGCTGAAAACTTGGCCTTCGGAGTCCCCATCCAAATACTTTTCCTTTCGCTTAGGACAAAAATCATTATATAGAAATCCATACTAAATCCAAAATAACTTGGAGACCTGGTGTTGACGCTTTAGTTCCTTTATACCGTGTAGACACATTAATCAAGATGGGCGAAGTCACATGGCATGGAGCTGCTTTAATCTTAGTAAAGATGGCTTCCAATGACGTAGTGACCTCCATCTTGATGGGATAATTGGCCAAGGTAGTGGTGAGTTATAGGTTTGGGATTTATTCCTTTTGAAAAAAAATATGCATAGAGGGGAGCAGAGAAAAATGTAGACCTCAATAAAATCAATAAAAAATAAAAAAGTATTTATATTTTTCAAACAAGGGCTTGTTTCAAGCTGTAGAAACATGCAGTAGCAGATTAAAATTACCCACATGTAGATTTTTAATTACCAACACACTCTTTACAAATTTTAGGTTGACCTTTTGTCATGGAGTTTACAGATTTATAACCATACCCAAGAAACTCACAAACCGCGAGGAACAGAAAGTTTACACAAAAGTTTTACAAACCTTGAGATAAAATTTATAATTAAGCAAAAATTTTGGAGATTTAAATAAAACCAAAAGGAGTATGAAATAAGTACCCCTATTGAAGTAGTTTGCTTTTCAGCTGCTTTAAAGCGTACAGTGTTTCTTGCCCAGACTGGTTTGCTTTGTCGCTTCCCCTGTTGTCAAGCCGGTGGACTTCTATCTTAAAACAGAGATTTGAAGAAACTTTTTAAAACAAGCAAGGTCAGGAGAGGAGGGCCATAACCCAACTCCAGAGCAAACTTTGAATAAAGTAGAACAGCATAAAGCAATACTTTAATATTGTCCACACTCTAAAGACTCCTGAATCCCTACAAAGCTGAATCCGGAGGCCAGAGAGGGACCAGAGCAAGCAGAGAACAAAGGCACAGAGGTAAGAAATGCTGACTGTGGACCAGCAGCACAGCCAGTGGCAAAGGGCAGAGCAGAGCACTTACAGTGCCCTTGCTGGGTGGTGGCCATTACCTGGGGTGCCCATGTCTCCCCAGCTGCAGACAGAGCTCATGGTCAGAGGGAGGAGACAGCTGGGAGACAGAGCAAGCTTCTTCAAAAGCAGGCAAGGAGAGGGAAGTGTCAGGCGTACCTGGGCGACTCAAGTGTCAAGTGATTCTAATTGGTCTTAATAATAAAAACCCAGAGTCAGATACTAGGGGGGTGAAAGATGAAAGATCAGAGAAACAGAGCAGCCAGCCACTGGTTCTTACTGCTATGAAATCCTCAGTCCAAATGGGGCATCCTGTCTCTACAAGTTCTCAGACTGAAAGCCTTGAGCTCCCGCCTATATAGTCCCTCTCTCCACCCAGCCATATTCCTTTCTGACTCCACCTCCCTACTGTTGCGATTCAATGCATGTTACTTGTAAGTACTGGGATTAAAGGTGGGAGTCACCACCACTTGGCTCTGTTTCTCTTTTAGACTGATTCAATCTTGTGTAGTCCAGGGTGGCCTTGAACTCACAAAGATCCATCTGCCTCTGTCTCCCGAGTGCTGAGATTAAAGATATCCGCCACCACTGCCTGGCCTCTATGGTTAACTAGTGTGGCTAGCTCTGCACTCTGATCTTCAGGCAAATTTTATTTGTTAAAGCACAAACAAAATATCACCACGCTTAAGTAGCAGGCTCCAGGGAAACAAAAACAGCAGAAGATGAGGAGAGAAATTTGCCATGGCTAGAGACAGTATGCTGCAGGAGGGAGATGAGAGATGGCGTTATCTAGGATGAGCCCATCACTGCACTCTCTTGGTCTGTTGGCTCTCTTCTCTGCAACCAAACTTATGGGCACAGCTGAAGACACAAATCCACAGGCACAAACAACTAAAAAGATAGAACGTTCACACGTTCACAAGAGACCAAACACCGATGTGTGGTGGCCACCTTCATTCATAAGCCAATACCAGGGGGACAGGAGGGAGTTTTTTTTTATCCCATCTACAGGATTTACAATCGTGTCTGATCTCTCCTATGCATCTCCAAATGTCCAGACCCCAAAACAGAACAGAACAACTCACCAACTAACAGAGCTTTAGAGGGCATCACCAGCAGTTCTAATTTTCATTTTGTTTTAAATTTGCGAATTTGTGGCAATCACAGTCAGAACTCCCTCCTAGGGCCTATCAAGTCCACCTTGGAATTGCTCCCACTTGGGGGCCTAGCCCCCACTAGTGACTTTTACTGTGTGGCAGCTTTGATCTCAGTCTCCCCAGGCTTCCCAATCTTAGTACCTATCCTGGACTCCTGGCTCTGAGTCTGGAATCTTCCAGGAATGCCAGCAGGACTTCTAAAATGTTAGGGAATCTGAATCCTGGGAAAAGACTACAGGCTCGATTCAAATCAGAATTAAATGAATTTATTAATTACTGCTAGCAGGCCGACAGTCTTAAAGATGAATTGAAGGCGTGCCACCTAGGGCCTAGGGTAACGGTTTTCAAAGGTGGGCACTACAATGTGTTGCTGGGTGAGAAACTGTTTTTACTCCCCGCAGCTGTGAGAAGCTGTCTTTCTCCCTGTATCCAGTAACAAAAGAGCTGTCTCACTCCTTGGTACACAAGGATAAGTGGGCTTATAAAAGCCAGAACAAGAGGTTAATTATCTCATAGAAGTTTGACAGTTTGGGGGAAAGGGACAAGCAGTCAGAGCTGCCAGGACTTGTGTTTTAGGAGTTTAGAATGGGTTCCTAGGCCAGAATGGAGTTTTCCTTAGCCCTCATGATTCCAAAGGCTGGAAACTTGATCCACAGCGTTGTAGCAATGAAACTGTTAAGAAATGGGGCCTAGCGAAGACAGTGACGTCAAGAAGGCGGTGCCCCCAGGAGGGACTGATCCTGTCCTAGCAGACTGTATTAATTTTGAAAAGAATGTGGGATTATAAAGCGATTTGGCTATTTCTGCTTTCTCTGTCACGTGACTGTTCCTTCCCTCCTCCCCCACCATGACAATATCCATCATGCTGTGATGTAGTGAGACCTTGCCAACTCCCAGCTCTTGGACCTCTGAAATGGTTAGCTACGTATACTGCTTTACTTTTTCCTTCAGATGTTTTGTTATAGCCATGAACTAATCCTCGCCCAGGTGTGCTCTAATTAGGAGACACCTGTGCCTAACGTGGATTTCAGACATGTAGAGGCCTGCAGTGGCTGTCATGGGTGCCACAGTCTACATGGTAATATGCTCTATGGGTGTATATAATAAGAGCATAAGAGTGTCACCAAAGCCAGGCCTGGAAGAGGCAGGCTGGGTGGTGTGGGCCACAAGTCACAGCATTCCTTCCTGCTTTCCTTGGGGTCCTAAAAGGCTGACATGTCAGTGGGATGTACAGTAGCACACGTATGCCCTAGGATTGTACTGGGTTTCAGGTGGATAGAAATAAACCAGGCTCCTGAAATTAAGTTTCTACAAATTAAGAAAGCCAGGAGAAGGCCCAGCAGTTCTCCTAAGTGTGTGTACTGGGTTGTTCTTACAGTGTGCCTCCTGGGAAAAACCCATTGCTTGCATCCATGTGTCTGTGAGTGATACGTATAGCGGTGACACTGGGAGCCATCTTGTCTGAATGTCAAGTTCAGGTGGGTGCTCCATAAGCAGAGCTAACCTTTGCTTTGAAGGAAGTTGGCATGTGAGGTGAAGCCCAGCTCTAGCCTCCCCAGCATGCCTTATAGGAGTCCTGGACCCAACTTCTCCGACTCCTGTGCTCTAGTGGTTCTGGGATCAGTGTGGATGTTGACACTGATGACCTATGGCACAGCAGGTATCCCCACTGCCTAAGCTGTGTGGCAGAGGTGTGACTCCTGAGCACACGCAGAGCCATCTGTCCTAGGCCGTGTCCACGTCCAGCCCATTCTAGGGCCACCTGGCTCTCTGGTCCAGTCGACAGCTAACTGAGCCCTGGCCCATCCAGGCACGGCAAGCCTTTGACATTGCAACAGATGTCAGCTACAGAGTTCACACTGGAGAGCTGTGTTACAGCCATACCCAAAGCATCGCATAATGTTTTAAACAAGCTTACGTTCTGTACTGGGCTGAATTCATAGTTATTCTAGGCCACGGGTTAAAATGCCTGTTATATTTTGAGGCTCTCGGTGGCCAGACAATTCCTGGATAGATTTGGTAAGAGGGGGTCCAGGTAGAGTGGTATCAATAGCTTGAGTTTGGAGATGCCATAGAAAGGGCTTTGACTGCATCCCAACTCTAGCCATGAACATTTAGAGTTGGAGTGAAGATCTGCCAAAACAAAGTCACCTCAATGGCATTTGCCACCACATCTGTTGTGGTTCTCAACACCATACTGTGTATAAAGATATAAAAGACATGTAAATTATTCTGCTTATCTGAGTGTACACATATACTTCTACGTCACTTGCACTCATAAACACATATCCATACACAAAAACACATAATAGAAATAAATATTTTTTAAATATATTTATTTATGCACAGAACAACGCTCCCTCCCTCCATTCCTGACATTGCTATGCAGAACAAGGAAGCCCTGACCTTTCCTTTCTCAGCAACACTGATCCTATCTCTGACATTAAATCATGCCAGCCTCCAAATATCACATTTGCCATTCTCTTTAGTATAATGCAAAACAAAACAATTTAATTTGTAATTGTTCAGTCTTCAAGGCCGGTGAATGGCATGCGGGCCCTCCCTGTGTACCCCTTCCTCTGCTGTGGGCTTGTAGATCGGATGTAAGGTCTCAGTTACCGTTCCAGTGCTATGTCTGCCTGCCGGCCGTTATGGTTTCTGCCACGATAGAAATGGACGCACCCTGTGAAACCACAAGCAAGCCCCCAATTTAGAACTTCCTGTCATAAATTGCCTGCGTCATTTTGTCTCTTCATGGCAGTAGAACAGCGACTAAGGCACTTGCTTACTGTCACATTGTGTCTCCAGTTAGAATGCAGAAGATGAACAGGGAGTGGCTGGACTTTAATGCCTCAAGTCCTGCTCACCAACGAGCCGCTTCCTCCTCCTAAAGATTCCAAAAACCACCTCAAACTTCACCACCAGCCAGAGTCCAGGCATGCAAACACATGAGCTTATGGGGGACATTTCACATTTAAAATGGGTAATTCTCTCACTAGCGTATAAGGTGGCTCTTCTGTCTGGGGTAACTTACATCCAGTTAACTGTGGCGACAGGGCTAAGACGAGTTTCCTCACTGAAGATTAGCATCAGGGCTTCAGAGAAAGTAAGTTACACACAGGACAGTCAAGCAGCAATGTTGTGACCGGTGAAGGAATGTTCTAGAATGTGTTGCTTCATCTGGGTTCAAAGCTGTTCTCACCTCAGCAGACAGGCAAAGTGTGCTACTTTCCTGAAGAGAAAAAAAAAAGCCTGGAAAATTGTCTTGCTTAGTTTTGAAAGTCAAGCTGGTGACCTCCAAACTCCCCTCTGAGTTTATACTTCATTGTTTTATAATCCTTTAATAAGCTAACCAGCCACAGAGTGAGGTCGTTACTTTATAATTTGCTATAAATATTTCAGTGATAACCTCCATATGTTAAAGAGCTCTTAAAAGCCCTTTAAAATCTAAATACAAATTCTTCCAGGAATCAGTAGGTTATAATGTACCCTATATTTTTATAAAGTTGAAGGGGCCAAAAAGATGTTAGATGTTAACCTGATAGCATAGTTCTCATTAAAATGATCATTGCCAAATATTTTTTGATAAAGCCAATGTAATATTTCAAATCAGAGTCTTTGTTTCCCCCATGACGGTTCCTGTGGTCTGCTGTGGGGACAGTGAACAGCAGTCCTGGGAACATATATTTATTCATCAAAGTCCAGGGAGGAGTCTCGGAGGAAGGAGGCCAAAGCATGCAGATGGAACGAATCATGAATCTCTAGAGTGTTGGAGATTTGAAACTTCTGGTCTTCCCACAGAGGAACCATCAAGTTCCCGGAAAGGACAGGATTGTGTACTTGGGATATAACAGGCACGTCTTCCTCTGCAAGGTCTCCTCTCAAGAGGAGCCTCCCTTCAGTAGATCCAGTGTTTTCCAAAGCTGGTCACAAAATGGTTCAACCCAGCTCAATATTCAAACATCGTCATTTGCTGCCACCACCATGAGCTGACATATTGCTCACTGACATCACTGTTGGCTGACAGATGACGTCACTGTTTTCTGACATCATCATTTAATGACACTAGTCCAGTATTCATCTTTTCCTTCAGAATACACCGTCCTAGAAATTCAGGAAAGAATTTGGCTATGCAAGTAGTATTGATCTCCCATAGGTCCCTGAAGCTATGCTAAGTGCAGGAAGGCAGCGTTTGTGCTCCATCGTTTCCTGACACAGGCAGACACACTAGAAGTGGTACTCAAGGCATATTTTATAGATCACCAGCTCCGTAGGAAATCTGTAGCTAAAATGTGAAAGCTGAGTTTCATTTGGAAACATTTTCAAGGAGACTCAGTGATTCTTGAGTTTCTTCTGACAAGTTTCTTAGAGGACAGAATTGGAAAATATACAATTAATCATTCCGCTGTCCATGATGGCACCTCTCACAGAACTTACAATCTTCATAATAAATAATGAGAAATACTAGCTCAGAAATTTCAGGCAAAGAAAATCATGAAGAATAAAAACTGGGGGGTGTGAGGAAAAAGGGGGAGGGGTTGCTCCTAGGTAAAGTGCTAGCTGCACAAACTTAAGGACTTGGGTGTGAATCCTAAAAGCCAATGTGAAACCTAATCATGATGTTTTAGATCTTTACTGCATGAAGGGAAGGAGATAAGAGGATCCATGGGGCTTGCTGACCAGCCAGCAAATATTCAGAAGAGTTACACAGCAAGCAACTGCACACAGTTGTGCACACAATTGCATACATTTCTTTCTGTCTATATGTCTGTCTGTCTCTCTCTGTGTGTGTATGTAGAGGAAGAAAACAAACGTTGGGATTCTCAAAGGTTTGGCAGTGAGCAAACAGAGAAATCTTCCTTTTAATAATTTAATCAGCTGAGGGAAAGAAAGAAAATGAACTAATAATTTAAATAATTGAGTAGACTTTACTAAGCCCTAAGCTTTATGCAATAATATAACATGAGGGTCATATTGGATCAATGAAATTGTAGAAAAAAATGGAACTTCATAAGGTTGGAGAGTTGGTTCCATGGCTACGAGCTCTTGCTGTATTTCCAGAAATCCCAGAAAACAGAAGAGATGCTCAGCAAAGCCCAGAGAGGACCAGGCAGTTGTGTTGGTGCTGGTAAGTGGAATCCGTGGAACAGTCAATAAAAATAGGGGACTACAAACCCAGTGAACATGAGAACATGACACTAAACATACAAACTTAGTGAACATGACACCAAACATACAAGCCCAGTGAATATGACACTAAACATGCAAACCCAATGAACATGACGCCAAACATACAAGCCCAGTGAACATGACACTGAACATGCAAACCCAGTGAACGTGACGCCAAACTTACAAGCCCAGTGAACACGGCACTAAACATTAACAATAGTTTCATGGTAGATTTAGAGTCTGAGCTAATATTATAAACAACAAAAAGAAATTAGAAAATCTTCTAAATAAAGAAATGTGACTAAAAATAAGGAGAAGCTTTAGAAAGGAAGGAGAAATCTGAGTTTTCTCTTTAGCCCTTGACCAGAAGCATCGCCTGTGCTAGCTGGTCTTGCTAAGGAGCCATCAGCCTAAGACCATTAGGCAGCAAGCAAGGCCGCATGGTGGGTAAGCCAAAGTGTACGGGAAGAACAGTGGGCAGTGGTAGTGATACCAGGTGTTATGGTTTTGGTCCCTTTAAGAGACAAGCCACGCCCACTTCCTCCCCCATCTGCTGTGGCAGGCTGATCTTCAGCTTCCAGCCTGAGCTCACTCTCTTTTCCATCTTCCTCTCAGAGAGGCAGCTTCGCTTCTGCCTCTCTCCCCACTTCTCTGCTTCCCCCTTCTCTGTCTCTTTCTCCTCTTCTCTCTCTCTCTCTCTCTCTCTCTCTCCCTCCCTCTCCCTCTCCCTCTCCCTCTCCGTCTCTCCCTCTCTTCCTCCCCCTCCCCCTCTCCCTCTCCCTCTCCCTCTCTCTCTCTCTCTTTCTCTCTCTCTCTCTCTCTGTTCCCCCCTTCATCCTTCCTCCTCCATAACCCCCTGAATAAACATTCAACCTCACCCTGCATGTCGTGTCTATCCATGTTTCTGTCTTCTGCCCGCCCGCCATGTGTCTCCCTGCCTGGGACCAGCCACTGCTCAGGGCCCAGCAGCCGGCTCTGCCTGGGGCCCACTGTCTGCTGCCACATGGCCCGCCACCACTGCTCTGAGACCAGCAGCCGTCTCTGCCTGGGACTGGCTGCTCCCAGGGCCTGCTGTCTGCTGCCACATGGCCCGCCACCACTGCTCAGGCCACCGCTCTGGGACCGGCAGCCATTTCTGCCTGGGACTGGCTGCTCCCAGAGCCGGCTGCCTGCCACCACATGGCCTGCTACCACCATTTGGGACCTACAGCATTTCTGCTGCCTACTGCCGCGGGGATCTTGCAGCATTTTAAAAAAAGAACAACACCAGGGACCTTGGGTACTGTTCTTTGGGTTCTTAGTCTCATTAATAAAAGAGTTTATGAGTGGACTAAAATAAAGACAATTTATTAGAATTTAAAACAAAAACACCTAGACTGTGCAGGCAATTTCAGCAGCTACACAGAGAAGTGTGGAGATCAGGCAGAAGAGCCATGTTGTTCAAGTAGGAACAGAGGTCAGAAACATGGCGGGTACGTAGCCAAATAGCGGGGAGGGAGGCTTCAAAGAAGGAATAAGGATACCTAACCTATCCAAGAAACCATACTTAGTTTCTGGCCAGAATCCCAAAGCAAGAGAACAAAGAAAGATGAAAGAGTTGGCTTCTCTGATTCAGGCCTCAGAATGGCGGGGAGACCCCCTGACCTCATGATGTCATAGGGAGTCTGTCAGTAGTGAGAATTATGGGAAGGAAAAAGATAATTAAATAATTAATTAAATAATTAAAGTAAAAATTATTCCATCTATCTCTTTAGTTTGGCTTGTGGTGAGCCCTCTTCCTAGGGGTGGTCCATTGGCCAGGTGATGGGTGGATCTGGGAAAACTGGAATGTTAGGCCTCCTGCAGCCCAGAGAATGTATTCTCTCAGGCAGCAGAAGCTTGTTCTTAACTAATCTTTATTATTTCTCTAACAGCCTCACACACTATATATCCCTAAGCCATCAAAGAGAGAGTGTAAAATGACCATACTACAATGATCATGAAGGAAAGGGGCAACTGTTTTTTTGCTGGAGACAGAGAATTCCCAGATTATCTACTCCAGAGTTTTCACAGAGATTCAAGAGCAAATGTCATACTCCCGAAAATGTCATACTGCAGCTTGAACTACATTGCTATGTTAAGGGCTCCTGTGAGCTACTGTCCTCTGAGCCAAGCAACTACCATCTCAAAGAATTTAGCTGTGCCTTCTTGTAAAAGTATTGTTGCAACTGGGTTTATTGACTTTTTACAGTCCCTTATGGAGGAGTGAAAGGGTCACAAGACCTTCACTTGATATCCAACCATTCCCTACCACCTGTTATATGCAACTCTGCCTTCCTTACAAGTGACCTTGGGGAGTGATCAAGAATAGATAGGCTGGGTCCATCTGTGCAGCCTTGGGGAAGCCTTCAACCCTGCCAGGTAAGGGCTTTTTTGGTGTGGCCTATTGGAAAAAGGTACACCTGTACTCTTGTAAATAACCCCTTACGTAGGCTCTGGAAGGAAGGCCCAAATTTTAACTTGTTGGTTCTTCTGAGTGAACTTTAGTGAAACTCATCTTTGGAACTTTTGAGAAGAAGGGGTAGATGTTTATGTCTCTCCCCAGGAAAGAGTTTTAGCCACAAGAGTAAACTAAACAGTTCCTTCGTTACTGTTTTATTGCTTTGAATAGACAACATGACTAAGGCAACTTTTATAAAAAGAAAGCATTTAATTGGGGGCTTGCTTTTAGTTTCAGAGGTTTAGTCCATCCATTATCATCATGACGAGGAGCATGGCAGCCAGCAGGAAAGTGCTGGACCAACAGCTGAGAGTTATATCCTGATCCAAATGCAGAGAGAGAGAGAGAAACAGAGACAGACAGAGAGACAGAATGAGAGAGTGGGCATGACACAGACTTTAGAAACCTCAGAGTCCACCCCCAGTGACACACTTCCTTCAGCGAGGCAACACCTAATTAAACAAGGTCACACCTCCTTAATCCTTCTAATCCTTTAAAATAGCGCCACTCCCTGGTGACTAATTGGCTAATTCAAATATATGAGCCTATGGGGGCCATGCTCATTCAAACCACCACAGCAGTTATATAAAAATGTTAGGATATTCCTGCAGTAGTCTGAATTGATTGACCAGTACTGTAGCTTCCATGGGACCTAATGGTGTTAGCTGGTTGGAATTTTTATAAGAGCATTATTAAAATACAATCCACACACCATAAAATCCATCCATTTAAAGTGTAAGATTCAGTGGACCTTTAATAAACTGTTCCAGGGAATTGTACAAACAGCATGGAGATAAAATTCTAGAACAATGTTGTCATGCTGGAAGAAAAGTTTGTACAGACACAAGCATGCTCCTTTCACGCCAGCCTCGGATAAGGCAACCTGTGTCTATGCTTCTCTCTATGATGCACACAAGGGAGTTCTCTTCCACTTTTTGTAGAACAAACAAGACTCAACCGTCAGGGCTCTCCCCTGATAACCTTACCTACCTATAACCCCTAGATCCTTGCCTTTGAACGTCACAGTTGGACAGATGAAATTTTGTACTCTTGGTGCCTGAAATGGATCTTGAATTGCCACACATGAAGACAGGTGGGGAAAGTTGCATTGTTTCCTTGTTGCCTATTAGTTTAAGTATACAAGAACAGAGGGAAAGATGCATGGTTGGCTTACGAAAGGGGGCAGCAGCATTACGTACTCTGGAATGAGCTTTATTAGAAGGGCCTGCAAGCAGGCTCTGATCAAGGCTTGAAGTGGGAGAGCACTAGGAGAGGACAGCAATGTATTTAAATTTGCAAATGCATTGTTTTAAATTTTCAAAATATCAAGTGGGAAAAGAGAGGCAGAGGTGCTTCATCCAGAGTTCAGACAGAGACAGTGAGAAAGAGAGAGAGAGAGAGAGAGAGAGAGAGAGAGAGAGAGAGAGAGAGA
>JABTXL010021554.1:10063396-10082316 GCA_025134845.1 Neodon shergylaensis
GAGAGAGAGAGAGAGAGAGAGAGAGAGAGAGAGAGAGAGAGAGAGAGGACAGCCCTGAGAGGAAATGCAAAGCCCTAGAGGAACCTGTGGAGAAATTCCTCAAACAAGGGGAATATACGAGTAAAAGCTTCTATGTTTCTATGGGGTGGTGGGAAACTTTACACCATGTAATTTAATTCTGCATAGCCTATATCACAGGAAGAATGGAGGAGCCTCATATGGGGTAGGACCTTGTAAGTCCCAGTCTCTGACCTCTATCTTTGGAGGCCTGGTTCCTGTGCCCACCAAGGAGGGTCAAGACAGCCCGACAAAATCTTGACCACTCCCCTAGTCTATTTAAACTGCTTCCCCAGAAAGTTCCCTTGTGGTTTCCCCTGCCCCCTCCCCCATTGAACCTGGATATTTTTAAATTTGGCTTGTTGTGAAATGGCTTGATTGAGATTTTTACGTTGGCAGAGAGCTCATGTTAGGAAAATTCCTAACAGACCTAACTTAGGAACTATGGAAACCACAGCCTGGAACAGCTTCATGACTCCCAGTTCCAGACAGAACCCTTTAGGGAGCCTGACCTGGTTCTCTCCTGCTGTGGAATGTGTCCTATAAAGAGAGCCAGGCTTCCTAAAGGAGCAGGTGTGTGTTCTAGCAGTTATGAATGACACAACCATGGACATCAGTGTATGAGCATTTATACAAGCCTAAGATTTTACTTGCTGTGCTGTGGCCTCAGGAGAGAAATTTTGTGGAAATAAAATCTATATTTGACTCTGAAAAACAAGGGACAAAGCTATTTAGTATCTCCACCAGCAAGGTTGCATTTCCTTTTCTCCGTTGCTATTGGCTTCCCGTTTCATTATAGCATCCTAGAAAACACGATGTGGCCTTTCACTCTGACTTTGATGTCTGTTTCCTTAAGGATTAGTTGTGAAAAATGTCTTTTCATGTGCTTATTCTCCATTTACAAATATTCTGTCGAGAAAACCTATTTAGACTTCTGTTTGTTTGAAATCATGCTATTTATCTGGGCTATTATCTAGTACTGAGTAGAAAGAAATGGCTCCCAGAAACTGACAACCTAGACCTCTCTGTGGGTGGAAAGATTTATTGGGATCAAACTGCCAAGTCGATGGGGGAGGGGGTGGGGTGGAGCAGAGAAAAGATCAGAAAAACAAGACTAGGACAGCCAGCAGGGTGGGGGACCTGAGCTGACGTAGGCTCTCCAGATTGAGCCCCAATCTGGTGCCCTTGCCAGAGGTAGTCCACCTCTGGGGGAAGGTTAAAGGAGGTTTGTGGTGAGCAGAAAGTCCTTTGAGAGATCTGCTTTTCTAATAAACAAACATGTTTGGGCTGTTTACCTGACAACAATCCTTCCATTCATGAAGCCAGAGTCCTCTGTTTAGACTATACCCCCAGCAGTGCCATTTGGGGGAAGAGGGGCTTTGGACTTAACACTGAGTTGTCAAAGTCAGTTTAAATATATATTCTGACCATGAGACCTTTGTAAGATACCTGGTTTGCAGTTATCTCTTATTTTCTAGTTTGTTATTTCATTTTCTTGATGTAAAAATTAAAAACATTTAAAAATAATGAGAATAAAATAGAACAAAAATTAACACAGTTTTCTTGCTGATAGGTTCAAAACACAAAGCCAATCCTTTGGAAATACATGTGACTGGTTTTTCTTTTATTATTAATATTTATGCTTTTGTTGTGGTGGTTGAGAGATTTGGGGGATTGAAGTCTAAGTCAAGGCAGGTGCCTTATCTCGTAAGGGTTTCATCGTGTGAGATCTTATGCACAGGCCTACAATGCTGAGTTTACTTGTATGAGGTGGGATTACAGCCTCCCTCATCTGCATGTGGAGAGCTAGCTCTCCCAGCAGCGATTGCTGACAAATCCATCTTCCTTTCCTTGGTTGTCTTGCCGCTCTTACTCAAAATGAGTTGACTAAAAGTGTGAAGATTTATTTCTTGACTTTCAGCTCAATTCCATTAATCTCTATTTACTGTTGTCACGCGATCTTGCTGTAGCTTGCTAGTACATTTTGAAGTAAAACTTGGTGCTAAAACATTGTTATTTCTGTTCAAGATTTCTTGGGCTATTCTGATCCCTTTGTGCTTCCAAGTGAACTTTAGGATCAGCTTCTTAATATTTATAAAGCGAATGGCTGAGATTTTAATGGGTTTAAATCTGTGGCAACCAAGTGAGTATTACAGCGATAATATGAAGCCCTTGGTAGCAGAAGTTTGAATTTTCTTTCTTACTAAGGCACACAGCAAACCCTGTCTCACTTTCTGTAGTTTCAGTACTCATAGTCAACTATAGTCTGAAAAAATAAAATAAATAAAAATCATATTTAGAGGGAGGGGAACGCATCGCAAACGTTTATTTATTTTTAGCATATCCTTATAAGCTGTAATTCTTTTACTTTATTATGAGTTATTATTTTAAGCATCTTACTCTGCCTAATTTATATACCAACCATTGCCCTATGTGTATGTCGTGGTTTGAATATGAAAGATGCCCATAGGCTCCTGTGTTTGAACACGTGGTTTTCAGCTGGTGCTGTTTAGAAGCTTGTGGAATCCTCAGGAGGTGGAGCTTACTCTGTGTCTGTGTCATGGGGGACAGGTTTGGGAGTGTACAGTCTGGCCCCACTTCCTATTTCCTCTGTGTTTTCTGTGTGCAAATGAAATGAGATCTGCTCCTGACTTCCTGGCCAGCCTCACACACCTGCTACCAGGCCTTCCTTGCCGTGATGGACTCCGTCTGTCCGGAACTGAAAATCAGATTAAACTCTCCTCTGCCCTAACTTGCTTCTTATCGGGGTATTTCATGACAGCAGGGAAAGGCAACTAGAGCAGTGTGGGTAGACATGGCTCATCACTGAAGAGTGTTGGCTGAGCAAGCAAGAGGAACAAAGTTCAGATCCCAGAATCCCCAAGCAGTCTGGGCATGTGTACACATGTAACTCAAACACAGAGAACAGAGACATGCCGGTCACTGGCCTCTGTCCACTGACACCCTAGCCAAAGGAGTGTGAGTTTCAAGTTTTGCAAGAGATCCTGCCTCATAGGAGTTTGATGGGTAGTGATAGAAGAGGACCTCCAATGCCTGTAGCTGGAGTTTTTCCGTCCAGGCAGTGCTCCCAAATAACCATACAAAAACTTAATATTAATTGTAAATGCTCTGCTGATAGCTCAGGCTTATTACTAGTTAACTTTTACACTTAAATTAACCCATATACCTTCTGTCACATGGCTCATGGCTTGTTACCTCATTTTCCTGCTTCCTGTACATCTGCTGGCATCTCCTCTGACTCTGTCCTTCTTCATCCCAGCATCCATAGTTTGGGTGTCCCAATTATACTTCCTGCCTGGCTATATATTTATAATTTTTTATAAATCAATTTGAGTGACAAATCTTTACGGTGTGTAAAAGAATTATTCCACAGCAAATGCCACCCTCTGGGCTCTGGATTTGCACATGTGTGTGCACCTGCAAATGCACCTACACTCACACATGCACTCACATATGCATACAAGTAAATAAATAAAATAAAATAAATAACTCCAAAAAATTGCATTAGCTCATCTGCTAAGAGGCTATATGTTGTTAGAATCTGTAGATCCTCCCAGACTTAAGGGGAATTGATGTTCTTACTATTTTGAGTCTTCAATCCATGAATACAGGATCCACATTCATATAGACCCACTTTGAGCCCTTTTCTAGCATTTTGTAATTTCCAATACATGTATTTGCTGTTAGGCACATACACAGTAATGCTCAGGCATTCTACCTTCTTTGGATTGGGTCTACATGGTATTTATGATGCTTCCCTTTCCTGTCTGCAAATGTTCACTAAGAAATGCAACTGCTGCCTTGTGTGTACACGTTCATCTTGTATCTTGTCATCTTGCTGAAATCACTTTTGTCAATTTGTTGAGATTTTGACATAAGCAGTCATGTCTTTACAAGTAAAAATAGTTTTATATCTTCCTTTCTGTAGTGTATTTCTATTATTATTATAGCTGTTTTTCCTGGCGCAGCTCAAACGTCAAGGGCTTTGCTGAATAAAATATGCTCAGAGCTAAAATCCCTGCTTTGTTTATTATCTTGGGGAACCAAGTCTTCCTCCATTAAGTGTGATGTTAGATTTTCCTGTGTGCACAGATGTGTGGTACCCAGTGTGGGAGGGGCGTGAGTGTGAGCACACTCCTATAGATGGATAGCAGAGGTTAACCTGCACCTTGAGTTTTAAGACAAGGTCTCAGAACCTAGGGCTTACCAATTAGGAGAGGCCGGCTGGGCAGAAGGCCTTAGGCACCTGCTGTTTCTGGCTACATAGCACTGGGATTACAAGTGTCTATTATGATACCTGGCTTTTTACATTAGCGCTGGGGTTGAACTCAGGTCTTCGCTCTTGCATGGCAAGCACTTTACTCCCTGCGATATCTCCCGTATGCATTCTGCGGCTGTTGTTTATTGATAGGAGGGAAGCCCATACCATCCTGAGCTGCCTGGGAAGTTCCTGCATAGCCCCATGAACATGTGTTTCTCGGTATGCTGATATTCTACTGTAGGCATATGGATTTCTTGCTCAAAAATTGAATCAGGTTGAATTAAATGAATCAGTGTTGGTTAAAAATAGCCACCACATACACATTTTCATAGACAGCATAGGGCTTAGTTTGTTTTATTGTGCTAGCAGCCTTTGAGCTCAATGTCTTGAAAGATGTTTGTCTGTAGTCTTTGTGATTAGTTGATGATCTTTTATCAGGACAACACTGGGCTTCTGATTTGTGATGACATCCTATCTTTTATTCCTTGGGCGATACTGAGTAAAGCTGACACAAAATTCGAGATGTTTGGTGGACTTCCCAGCAGAGTAATCTGAGTCTGGCAAATATTTGGTGTGTGTGTGGGGGGGGGAGTAAATTATAATTTGAACTTCTCTGACGCTTGATTGCTATTTTGATTGTCTAATTAATCTTGATGGAATTTTAATCATGTGTGGCTCCTTGGCAACTCACTTTTTCTAAATTGTTGAATTTATGAGGGCTGGATTTATTCTTTGTTAATGGCTGTACTATTTGCTGTGAGACCCTCTTTTTACAAGGTTTACGTAATTTTTTCTACTTAAAAATCTGTGTGTGTGTGCACGCGCGTGCGTGCACGTGTGTATGTGTGTGTGTATGCAGGTGCCCCTGTACATGTGATAAATGTGAGGAAAACCTCATTAACGCCATCCATCCCCTTTTAAATAGGGTCTCTTACTGGAGTGGAGCCTCCCAGTTAGGTTAGAATTTTGGAAGGAAAACCTACATTAAACCTTTGGCAACACTGACTGATTAATTAATTGGAAATTCAGTGGTGATAGGAGAGGTTGGGATGTTGCCGGTGCAGAACTCAATTATAATGAATTGGGCTAATTTTAGTTTTCATACTAGCCTTTCTTTGCCCACTTCTGTGTCTGGCTCAACATCTTGTGATTCTCAGACCAATAGATTCCACCAACCCAAAGGTTAAAATGTCTTCAATTAGCATCATGACTTCCTTTGTTCTGGTACTATAAAATTTCATGGGCCCACAGCCACATTGGAACATAGAATTTAGGGTAACCCGAATCTGTGTTCACAGGCTATGGACATTCACAACTGACTCCGGAAACAGAGAAGTTGAGACAGCAGGAGCTTGAAGCAGCTAGTTAGCTTTGTCAGCATAGAAGAGAGTGGAGAATGCAGGCATCCCAGTGCTCAGCTTTTCTCCATTTTGTTCAGCCCAGGATCTCACGCCCGGGGAATAATTGCTTCATTAACTTTCCCAGGGGAGATGCAAAGAAACCCATCTCCTCCCAGGTGGGCACCAGTGACAGACCAAAGTAAGAGTTTATCAAAGTCCAAGTTGGTGAAGCCAGTGATGTGATTGGGCTTTCTTACAGAGCACCAGCAAGACATCATCCAAAGGGGTGTGGCTGGCCCCCAGACAGCTGTAGCATCACAAAGTCCCACCCCATCGTGCATGGTGATGTCATGGAACCTGTATCACGTGTGATGGTTTTAATTTATAGACTTACGAGATATATAAAATAAAAGTGCCTTGTGGAAGCTATACCAAGAGAGTGGGACCCCGACACTTGCTCAAGAACAGATGAATTCCCAAAATGCTAGGCAATGTTCTTGTAATTTTCTTTCTAGTCTTGCACAAATTTCAAATGAAACTGTCATTCATGCAAGATAACCAGTGAACATGCTGTGTGTTTCCACTTCTATAAACAAGCTGTGCGCCCCTGATTGCACGTAGGCTGGCAATACATAGCCTCATTTGTATACATAGGCAGGAAGTAGAAGACTCAGGTTTTTTGCCTTTATAAGCCCCTGACTCTAAACGTGGCTCAGGGGTATATGTTGTGGAATATCACTTTAACTGTGTAAAGATGTGTTACATTTGTTTATGCTAGGGAATATTACTTTAACCGTGTAAGGACGACAGCCTCAAGCTGTTTTGCAGGTGTGACCCACCCATCTATTTACCAAACTGAGACCTGCATCTTGTGTGTTTCTCTACAGAACAGAGACCTCAACCTGCTTGTCTCTCTTACAGAAACCAGAGGGAACCACCTTCTGCAGAAGGGCCCTGGGGATGTCTCCCCAGGCACTCCGCCTGTGATCTTTTCGCTTGTCCGCCTAGATCGTCTACAGGCTCTTCCGGTTCTGATTCACCTGAAGATATGCTTAAGGAGACTGTAGGAATAATTGTCCTCTTAAAGAGATAATGTCCTTATTTGGCCCAGAAATGGCTTTGCTGAGCAACCACTCCTGGAGCCTTTGTTTGGGTATAGACCAAGCCTAGCTTTCTCATGTGTTCTATGAACTGCCAGTTTCCCTTCTGCCATGTGGCTGCTTTCCAACTTCAATTCAAAAATTCAATGCTAAAAGCATAGCTTTCTTTGTCTTCTCTGCCTTCTTCCACTAAGGGTTCTGGCCATCAGTGCTGAACTGTGAGAGAAAACTGTAGCCAGAGCTCAGTGGAATCACCAAACTAGACCACTTAGTGGGCTAGAAAGATAGTTTACTTGGGGAAACAAATTGCCCAGCCGTCTCTTGGGACCAGAGAACTGCAGCCTGTAGGATGTGGGGGTAGGGTGGGGGAGTATTGCTAATTTATTGGAAAGACAGCAGTGAGAGGAGCCCATGGGATGAACCAATCTGGGGGTTAGCATGGGAACTCTCATCCACTGTGGGATGTTTGTTTGAATCAGGAACCAGAGGCCTCTGACGAGGTAGCTGACTGTTGTAATTAGGAGCGGTGGGGCTTCGTCCCAAAAACCCCGGCCGCCTGGCTAGCTTAGCTTATGCCCCGAAATAACAACACACAAACTATATTCTTTTAAATGCTGCTTGGCCCATTTCTATCTAGCCTCTTCTAGGCTAACTCTCACACCTGGACTAGCCCATTTCTAAGCACCCCAAGGTGCGCTTACCAGGAAGATTCTAGCCTACGTCCATCTTGGGTTGGAGCTTCATCGCTCACGTCTGTCCGGGAGACTGGAGCATGGCTTCTCTGCTCCAGAGATCAGGGCTGTCGAATCTGAGCTCACTTCCTCTTCCTCCCAGTATGCTATTCTGTTTATTCCTCCCATCTATGTTTTAACCTATGAGGGCCAAGCAGTTCCTTTATTACTTAACCAATGAAATCAACGGATTGATATATGACACTCCCACATCAGCTGACCACTGGGGAAATAGTGGTATTCCACAAACAGAAGCCACCTTCTGAGACTGCTGAGGAGTGTTGAGTTTAGGTTTCTGTTTACCGGAAAGCAATCCTTCCATTTATCAGGTCAGAGTCCTGCCCGGGGTTCGAGGCAGGACAATGTCAGCAGCACTGACATTTGGGGGTTCTGCTTTGGACCTAAGTATTCACCAGCTCAGCCCCTACCTACTCAGTGAGAACTGGGTGTGGAGGACGGGGATCACTAACCAATGGCTGACCTGATTTCACTGTAGACGTTCTGCAAGCTGGGCTATACAGTAGAAGACGTTTAGGTATTCACTGGCTTTCCACACAGCAACGGGAACTGAAACCTGGCTGCCGAGCCTCCCTATCAACTTAGCTAGGAGTGAGTGGGTATTTTGTAAGATAAATGCCACAGCCTCCCATTGCTTCGGGTTTCTATGGATTTTGTTAAATAAATACCACTTAGTTAGGTATCCTGCTCTACCAGCCTACACCGTGTTCCCTTGAGATAGTCTAGAGCAAGGCTGGTGGCCAGGCAGCCACAGGAACCTCTTGTTTCTACTATCTACAGCACGGGGATTACAGGCGGATTCTCGGTCACACCTGGGATGTTATATCCGCCCTGGAGATAAAAGCTCAAATCCTCGACTTTGAACATCAAGCTCTCTTCCTCACCAAGCCGTCTCCCCATCCAGCCAAAAATTTCTGACTACTGTCTAACATTCTAACTTTAGAGAAGATAATAATTTGGGTCTACACACTGTCCTTGTGACCCTTGGATTTCTTTTTCCAGAGCCATTCTTTCTTCCCTCTGAACCACCATTTCTTTCCAGCACCAGTTTTGCTTTGACAAGAATCATTGTCGACAAGCAGAAATGGTGATTTCAGGTGACTTTGATCTTTGGTGATGCTGTAATTGGTCTACATGATACAATCAATAGACCGAATCATTATTTTATATGAGCAACTTATTCATTTTGTGGTCTCTTTAATTTAATCACCATAAAGCTTTTGATGAAAAACACATTAATATTCTGGGAATGATTACATTAAAAAGTCTTAGTTATCAGAAAAGCTGGTATTTAAAAAAAGATAAAGAAAAGAACAAAAGAAAGAAATGTATAATTGAAGCATGGCAGATTGCATCAGGATGGCCGGTCCGTGGGAGCTGAAGGCCTGCTGAGATACTTGCCTTTTCTCTCAGTCAGGTCTATCCTTGTCTGAGCCAGAAAAGGTGCATCCCTGGTTAAAACTGAATTGGCAAAGAAAAGCCTGGGACTGTAGCTCGCCCATCATAAATAAGTTCTAAAGAGACACCACTAGCTGTCAGACTATGAAAACAATTGGCCCTAACTTTCTGTGGAATCTTATGCTTGGAGAAGAGCCTGGGCCAGCCAGAAAGGAAACTTTTCTTTTTCAGGAAAGAAATTTACAACTTTACAGAGACAATGATAGATCAGTGGTGGCTGGGACCACACCTTGACCTCCACTGCTCATATGTGCATAACCATGGCCATATATACAAATATGATTTATCAATAAAGATATACGTGCAGACCACATATAGAGACCATATGCATATACATACATATTTAGACCATATTCATACACACATATTCATATACATATATATACAATATACGTATATATGGTCTCTCTCTATAGGCCATGTAGATAGATTGTACACACACACACACACAAACGGCTCTTGTACTGTAAAATGTAACACCGTTCATCTCAGTTTCATCCATCACCAGCGGAACAGGCAGCCAGCTCAGTCTCGTGTGCACAGGAAGTGACACTGAAGAGTCCCAGTCAGGAGTGTGGCTTCACAGCAGCAATGGGCCGCCAGCACTCACACCTCCAGTCTCAGCAGCATGGTCATCATTTCTCACTGCTCCAGGGAACAGGGACTGAAATGTCACACTAGCCTGAAATAGTTCGAGGATTAGCAGCAAAGAGATGCGGATAACAGCCCCGCGTGGTGCTAGGTTTGAGCTAGGGGGTCATCAGAGCGCACCCCCTGCAGTCTCACAGATAGCAGTAAGCACTCTTTGGATAACGTGTCTGAATTTGTAATGGGCTACCTGGGCCCTAGGACTAGGAAAGAAATGTCAAACACCAGACCACACTGCAGCCCCTTAGATCCACCATTGTCAGTAGTTCCTTCCGGGATCCCTGCTGCTATAGAAAGGCAAATATCCTCTCTATGAATTCGTAGTCCTCGAGTGTCCTCATTCCAGAATGACAAGGTCCAAGGAACTTTGAGTTCTCTGGCCTCAAAGGATGAAGGCGTATTGAATATATCTTCATTAAACCTGCCATTGTCCATACTTCCCCCAGTCCTCTAAATCACGTGGGCCAGTTTTTTTGTTTGTTTGTTTCTTTATGTTTTGTTTTTTATTTTCGTTTTGTTTCTGCACTGTCCGAGAAGCTGGAAAGTCAGTTTTCTACCCAGGTCAGAGAATCTACTCTGAGTTTTCCTTTAGTGGCCCTTCATAGCTCCACTAACAAAATGAAGCTCTCAGGGTGATTCCTAATCCAATATGACCTGTGTGTTTTGAGAAGGGTAGTTCAGTGGGTAAAATCACTTTCTGTTCAAGCATCAGGACCTGATTTTGCATTCCCAGAGCTCAAGCAAAAGCTAGCTGCCCCTGCTAGGAAGTATGAATTGGCGACCTAGCGACTCACTGGTCACCTGGCCAGACAAACAACGGGGAAGAGACCCCATGCCAAACACAGATGAAGGTAAAGACTTATTGTTTGGTTGGAAGCGTCACCTCAGCCCCTAACATCCTTATCCAAAGAGTCTGGATTGTTCGAGTGGGGCCTCACCCCAGCTCCTGGCAGCCATTTTGGAGTGTTGGGTGGAAAGCTCCATTTCGAGCCCCCTCCCCCGGGGATTTACCACAATTCAGATTCCACCTCGGAGAAAGCCCGCCAAATGGTGACCCCTCCCCAGAGAGGGTCAAGACCACTCCCACAGGCTATTTAAACTGCCCCCCCAGAGAACAAATGTGGTCGTTCTGGTTCACCTTTCCCCTCTCTGTGCTTTCCCAGAGCACCACCAGGGAGCACTGGCTTCCATTAAACTTGGGTTCTTTTCTAATTTGGTTTGATTTGGTCTGATGTGGATTATTGCGTCGGCAGAGATGGCGGTCGGTCATGGCACTAAAGCTTTTTATGTGGTTGCTGGAGGTTTGAACTCAGGCCCTTGTGCATATGCAGCGAACATTCTTACTCACTAAGAACCATCACCCCAGCCCCTCAAAATTTTTTTGAAAAGGGTTTTTTCTTTTTTCTTTTTTTTTACTGTGAAGATGTTCTACCTGATCTTAAGATTAAAACCATTAAATATAGCTGTAATGCTATAGACCCAGGCTTCATCCAAGCTATTCTTGATTGTATCTTTGTGCTGCTGTCACGGGACCCCGAAACAAGACCACCACAGAGCTGGTATCCCACGCAAATGCCCTGGGGGTTAGAAGTTAGCTAACTAGGACTGCAATCCAACATACCAACACAGCAGGTGGGGGAAAACCGGCCCTGAGCTACCAGGGTAATGGGTTTTTAAAGGGAAAAACTGCAGGCAGGGTGGCACAAGCCTTGGCATTTTGGGATTGGGTAAAAGTATACGATTTCTGAATATGTTGGTTGGGATGTAGGGAAATTTCAGAACAGTCAAAATGGCTGTTAATCAGGTACCGACAAGAAGGTTCAAAACAAGCAGATGTTTGGACATCCTAGTGGGGTCACTTTTTCTTGGGAATGTTTATGACTTTGCTGGGCTGCATTCACCCCCTAGTTAGGTCCTGTCTAAAATGAAGTTCTTTCTCAAAATGGAGTTTGTTTTGCTCCTTCAGTATAAATGTTTATGGATTTAAAATTTATTATTTTTTTCTTTCTCACAAATAATTTAAAATTAAGATGCCTGTTACTTACATAAGATAATTTAATAGTATTTTTAAAAATAAGAATAGAAGAGAATTATCACAGAGATGTAGCAGTGTGTGCAGTGTGTGCATGCGGGGTGGTAGACCAGATGCAGGGTGCCAGACCAGGTGGTGATGCTATTTCAGTTTTCGAGGAACTTCCAGGATATTCTTCCTACTGTATCTACTAATTTACATTCCCATAACATTGCATAGAGATCTGACTTCTCCACTTCCTCAATAGCACGCATTATCTTTTGTCTTTTTGGTAGCAGTCACTGTCATGGGTATAGGAAATTATTTCCCCATGGTTTTGACTTGAGTTTCTCTCATTGGTAGTCAAACATTTTTCATGGGTCTCTTAGGCATTTATGCCTATTTAACCATTTAAAATATTTTTACATTCACTCATTCTCTCACTTGTTGACTTTGTATATGCACATGTATGCCACAATGTATATGTGGAAGTCAGACGGTAGTTTGTTGGAGTTGGTGCAATCCTTCTACCGTGACCTGGGGATTGAGTTCAAGTTGTCCGGCATGGTGGCTGGTGCCTTCTCCCAATGAGCCATCTTGTCAGCCCCTTTAAATTTGTTTGGTTTTTTGAGAAGAATCTGTTCAAGTTATTTTGCACATGTTCTAACTGGGTTGCCTGTTTATTTTTTTCTATGTATGTTTTCCTGCTTGCCTCATACCTTTATTTAATGTTAGCCTTATTGTTATGTGTGCATGCGTATGCAAATATGTCTGGAAGCATCTTGCTCTAGGTGGAACTTCTTAATGTAATGCCATGCAAACATTAAACTTTGATAAATGTAGCAACTCATCTTCAACACATCCATACAGGTTTACCCTCGTACAGTTAATTACTTAATTTATACAAATTGGCTTTGCTACCATTAATAAACATTAATTTCAATTTTCTTGCCAATACTGTGTCAATGTTGTTTTTAGTTTTTTTCTTTTTGCTCAAAAATGATGCATCTTTATGGCTTAAATTTTTATTTTTAAAAGTAATTGATAACACTAAGTTCTTTATTTGTGTATAGTTGACATTTCTGGCATCACAGTTACTTCTGATACTTCTACTGGCTTCTCTTTCTTGTTAATACTATCATCCTTACACTATGAATATCGATTCTGTCTTTTACTTGTATTGCTGATACTTCCTCTTTGGTTGTACATAAATCATTAAACAGCATCTTTTATAATGCTGATGGTTTTCAAATTTCCTAAGGCTCAGTGTACTTAAATGACCAGTTTTATCCATTTAGTATCCGTATTTTAATTGGTGTTTCTATTTTTGTAATTATTCAGGTTCTTGAGACAGAATCTCACTGTAGCCATGCTGGCCCTGAACTCCTTTTTAATCCTGCTTCTGCCATCCGAGTGTTGGGATGACAAGTATTTAGGAAGTCAAATAGAGCACAATTTCTATTTTATGTCTCTGTCTTAAATCTATTGCGCGCTTCAAAATTTGAGCTTGTGAATACTTTTCATTTTATTTTAAATGCATCTGTCTTAGTTAGGTTTCTATTGCTGTGATAAAATACCATGATCATAGCAACTGAGGAAAGGGTTTATTTCGTCTTGTGGCACATCATCCAAGGGAAGTCGGGACAGCAGCTTGAAGGCAGGAGCTCAAGGAGAGGCCTGCGTACTTAGTCCTCATGGTTTGCTCAGCCTGCTTTCTCCTAGCACCCAGAACCACCTGCCGCTGCCCATAGCGAACTGAGTCCGCCCACATCCACCATCAATCAAGAGAATTAGCCACAGGTTTGCCCATAGGCCATTCTGACGGGAGCATCTTCTCAGTTGAGGTTTCCTATTCCCAAATGACTCTAGCTTGCATTGAGTTGATGTAAAACTAGCCAGCTCAAGCATTTTTTTCTTTTTCTACTGTAAGTATCAGTAGTATTTTATAGATAGAAAAATGCACATTTTAAACATATGTATCCCTAGATCAGATGACCCAAAACATAAGCTCCACATGGCATGAGGCTCTCTCTTTTTTGGTTGGAGCTACTGTGTCAGAATCCTTTGTCTTGAAGGCTTTGTGCTCTAATTAATGTTCTTATTGATTACTGCCAAACAGGAAGATCTGTGTCACTGTCACCATGTCATAAATTATAGACTATTCTCTATGTTCTATTCCAGCTCCGTGCATACCTTCCTCCCAGTGGCATGATCCAAGGCTCACTCACAGGTCAAGGCTGCTACTCTTCCACCAAGGATGCTGACACCTGTGACCTTTGACACCCTCTCATATGTGGCTGTGCAGGAGCATGCAAACGAAGGGGTTCTAAAGCACTCTCTTAAACCTCTCCTTCAAGAGAGGGCCTTCTATCCAAGTTTACAGAGCCTACAAGCCAGAACCAGCCCAGAATACTGGGTGAACACATTTGGGCACAGCACTTGAGAATTCAGCAAAAGTTTTCTTGCTGTGGTTTGACTATGTCCACCCAAAGTGTGTGTTGAAACATAATGCCCGGTGTAACAATGGGGTTGCTGATGGAATCAGGGCCAAATTCTGAGGTCCAACAGCCATTACCTCTCACAGTCCATCTTCAGGGTACTGACAAGAGCTTTACGCTTAAGACTTATTTATTTTTACTTGATTGCTTCTATCTTAGATCTGTTGCATGTTCAGAAATGTGATGTGATGGGTAATTTAGTGTATTTTATGTATATGAATGTTTTTCTGGCATACAAATATGTATGCACCTTCCATGTGTGCTTGAGGAGGCATCATCCCATGAGGAGGTCATAAGGGGGCACGAGAGCTCCTGGAACTGGAGCTAAAGGTGGTTGTGAGCCACCATGTGGGTGCTGGGAATCAAACTTGGGTCCTCTGCAAGAAGCAGCTTGTACTCTTACCCTTGGAGCCAATATTCCAGATCAGAGGTTTGAGTTTAAAGGCAAGGAGCCTTTTTATCAACTAAGCAGCCTTGATCAGGGCTTGATCAAACCTCTTGCAAGGAGGTCTGACAAGTTGTTAAAACTGTGTGAAATCTCCCGGTAAGACAGGCACCCTTTCTGGCTGTCATTAGGCTTTTCAACATTTGATTCCTGGAGAGATTGCGATTTCTTGGATTCTTTGTTTCAGTAACCAGGTAGTGAATGGGAGGGACACAGATGTCTCTTCAGAATACCTTCATTCCTACTGGGAAAGAGGAAATTATTTTCTTCAGTGGTGTAGACACTGATAAGTTTCCCATGCTACCATAAATACCTTCCCACTCATGGTGATGGAAACAATCTAATTAAGCTAAGTAGGACATAAACACACACACACACACACGAAAGTATAATGGGAATTTTGTAGAAGACAAAGGGTTCAACATCAGTTGGATGGGGATAAAAGAAGATAATGGAGTGTATGTGATCAAAAGTCTCTGTAAACACATACAAAATTGTCAAAGAGTAAATCCACACATAAAATATTTTAAAGAATATCTTTATTCCTGTAACATCATTGCAAGGTAGGACCTGATGGGGTATTGATTCATCAGGTCTCCATCCACTTTTCTGAACACACAAATGCCAGTTTTAAGAAGGTTCAAAGCTATGAGTCTGGTCTCTTCTGTCATAGGCAGACAGGCTCATTCTAACTCCCCGGCACTCTGTCAAGCAGCACAAAATGCTCTGAGACACATAGTCAATACTTTTTCCTACCAAAACTAATCCAATCTTAAAGCCAGGCAGAGCATGTGCCTACAACCCTAGTGCTCTAGAGGCAGAGACAGGCTAATTCCTAGAGCATTCTCGACTGTCAGTCTAGTGGAATCAGTGAGCACTGGGCTCGGTGAATGACCTTGACTCAGAAAATAATGTGGAAAATGATTGAGGCAGATACCTAGCATCAGCTTCTGGTCCCCACACACGTGTACATGCAGGTACCAGCACTCATACTTACACGCGCGCATACACACACACACACACACACACACACACGCACACGCTCCTTATTCACTGCCCTGCCCTCAATGAAGCTACACTGTATATTCCCCCTTGCCTGGCCTATGTGAACCATTCCTGCATGTCCAATTATAGACCATAAACTCTCCAGTGACAAGATCTTGATGCCCCTCATAAGTTAGATCTTATTTCGGAGCCTATTTGTAAATGAATCATCAGAAAATCAGCCATTGAAAATATCGTCCTCATTTCTCCAAGTGGGGAGTCTATTTTCAGAGGGCCTCCAGCATTGAGGAGACATTCAGAAAGACAATGAGACTGGGGACAAATGCAAGTAATTTACTTGCAGAAGAGTCTCATTGGTTGTCGTAGTTGCATTAGAGCAGTGTTTACCCACAGTATTTCTTTCAGCCTAAGGTGTGGGAATTTTATCCGTTACTTAGTGAATGAGACTGCTGGTGGTGGAACCCAAGGAAAATATCCAACCAGAAGTCGGTCAGATCATGAGCTCAACTGTGATTTTCCGCTGCCAGTGCATTGGGAATGTAAGATCAGCAGCCAGCAGAGAGAGGAAGGTTAAGCCAGGCATGATGGCACACACCTTTATTCTTAGAACTTAGGAGGATCTCTGTGAGTTTGAGGCCAAGCCTGGTCTACAGAGTGAGTTCCAGGACAGCCAAAGATATACAGAGAAATCCTATCTCAAAAAACCAATAAAAAAAAAAAAGGAAGAAAGAAAGAAAAGAAGAAGAAATGTTGAAGGTTGTTCATTTGTGTTCATCTCTTACCGCCTGGCTGTCTTTCATTGGTTAACAGTGTTTTGCGATGATTTCAGGCCTCCAGAAAGTTTATGAAGAGAGAAATAGCTCTTTCTTCCTTCACGGCCTTTCTTTTCATTAGTATCTCCATAACTGTAGTTCACTGGCCAAAACGAATGGATTAACTTCAGCATGACATTGTGTGCTAAGCTACAGATGTTATCAGATTTTGCCATTTTGTGCTCTAGTGTTTAATTCTTCTGGGGTTTTTGTTTGGTGTTGGGGGGGGTTGCATGCATGCATGAGTATGCTGTGTGTGTGGCGGTGTGCATTCACCCATGCAGAAGAACGTGGAGACCAGAGGTTGGCATCAAGATTTCTTTCTTTTGTTGCTCTTCCCTTTAGTTTTTGAGACAGTCTCTTGCTGAACACAGGCTTCTCAAGTTCATCTGGAGTTGCTGGCCAGTGAGTCCCCTGGGTCATTCTGATTTTGCCAACTGCCCCCAGAACTGGGGTTATAAGTGTGTATTGCCATGCCTAGCTTTTAGACGACTGATGATGGTCCGCACACCGCCCCATGTTTACCCATCAGTTCCTTTACCAACCGAGTCCTCAACTGTCTCCCAAACCTTCTACTCTGTAATAGGAACCAAATCAGGCCAGGTTGCATTTGAATCTCACTGTCTCCTTCCCTCAGCAGCTGTTCATCTGTCTCCCATTGTTTCTCATGACCTTGAACTATCTGAAGCGTGCTGCTCAGGTTCGTGTAGAGAACTTGGATGGGTGTGGATTTCCCAGTGTCTGTTTCTGATGGTGCTTTCTCATAGAATCCTGTTGGCCATCAACATGACTTGCTGCCGGGGACATGGGTGCAGATCCCTTGGCTAAAGTGGCTTCCCTGTGATTTCCTACTGTAAAGCTACCCTATTTATCTTTCTATGCTATTCCAAGAACTCTCAACTTGATACAAAATACAAAAAAAAAACCTTCTTAAGATAAAGATAATTAGCTTATGGTTGTGCAAAATATGTGTGACACTGTCCTGGGAATGTGGATTCATGACCCCAAAAGACATGCTCTACTGGAGAAATGTTTATGTGAGACTGTATTAGTTACAGAACAAAGAAAGTCATAGGTCATCTATCCAATACATTGGTGGGGACCATATTGTAGGTGAGATACAGCAAAGCAGACCACACACACACCCTTCTATAGATGTCAGATACTAATATTTGTCAGTACTAATGATTGGCTAAGAATGTGTTTTAAAGATCTTGATAGTTACAAGAATGTCAGGACAGACACAGGGCCAGGCAATGAATAGCCTTCAGAGGGATTAAAAGCAGCTCAGGATAATTTGGGTCTGGTCTGTAACATTTGACTCTCTAGAATCATGAGTCTCCCAGCATCTTGCAGATGGGGCTTTTCTTTGTGGGGGAAAACATCAGTCTACTTAACCAAGGGCAATTTTGTTTCCCAAGGTGTGTAAGCACTGTGCGGGCTCCTGCATTTAGCAGGGGGACTCTGTGGACAATCATGCATTTCGCAACAGTCCTCTCCAAAGACTTCTGTGCCCAACGTGGTAATTAATCACTTCTCAGGAGACAATTCCAGCCTGTGTAAATTCCTTGTGTCCCCAAAGAGTTCCACCCATTAATTTTAGCATCCTTCGATTGCCTAGAGCAATCACACCAGTGCCGTGCTAATGGTGATTTTCTAACTCATTCATTTCTTCTCATTTATTAAGTCTGCCTTGCATTTTAAATTAGCTTTTCATGGAGCCCTAATTTGAACATAAGGAAGTGGATTTATTTTCGGTGTCAGTGGTAGAAGCGGCCTGAAAAACACATCATTCTGTCTTATTCATTTACGCTCTCATTCGTTTGTCCACTCGTCTATTTAGTCAGCAAATACTTGTGGATTTGCTTAATGGTTATGCATTGCAGCTCTGGGCCCCAGACTTAGAGTAGAGAACAAAACAGCATATTCTGTGTGCTGCAGAGGGCACTCTTGATGGGAGAAGATACACAATAGGTAATGGAAGGGGCCAGGGCAGGTTATAGCTGGAATGATGGCATCCTACCGATGAAAAAGGAAGCGAGACAGGAACTACACAACTTCTACTGTAGTTATGGCTTCAGTTGTAGGTAGTGGACTTCTTTTAAAGTCACAGTAAGAAAATATTATCAAGAAATAAAACACCAGAAGGCACTGGGTGATGGTGGTACATGCCTTTAATCCCTTCACTTGGGAGGCAGAGACAGGCAGGGTCTGTGAGTTTGAGGCCAGCCTGGTCTACAGAGTGAGTTCTAGGACAGGCTCCAAAGTGAAAAGAAAGATAAAGAAAAAGAAGAAAGGAAGAAAAGAAAAACACCAGAAGACTGGTGAGGTGACTCAGCAGATACAGGTTCTTGCTTCTAAGCCTGATGATCTGAATTCAGGCCTTGGAACTCACACTATAGAAGGAAAGACCCAGCTTCTACAAGTTGTCTTCCGATTTCCACCTGTGTATTTTCACAAACACGAGAGAGAGAGAGAGAGAGAGAGAGAGAGAGAGAGAGAGAGAGAGAGAGAG
>JABTXL010021554.1:10082326-10127024 GCA_025134845.1 Neodon shergylaensis
GAGAGAGAGAGAGAGAGAGAGAGAGAGAGAGAGAGAGAGAGAGAGAGGAGAGATCAGCTACAATTCACTGCTAGTATGGGACTGTTTTATTGTAATTGCCAACAGGGTATAGATAAATCAAAGAGAAACAAAACCAGCAGAATCAGGAGATTGGGACCCTAGCTCCAGCGGTCACCCAGCAAGGCCCCTCCCCATGGTTATATAAGCAGTCACTGTTACTGGGTGAGGGACAGAGAACCCTCCAACAGCACAGCTGTAGAACCAGGATTGGCTCTTTAGGAGTTAATTCATAGTGTCTTCATCAGCCAGATCCACTGAACTACACAGGCTCCTTCAAGCCAGTGCAGGAGTTATTGCTTAATATCACAGGTGGAACTGGATGTTTCTGAAGTCTCAGTGTCGATCAAGCGAATATTAGATTCTTTTTTCTGCTGGCTGACTCTTCGAAGGGGCCTCCACACCATTGTGCTACAGGGTACACCTGTGAGTTCCTCACTTAGGAAAGCACATGCAGAGGTTGAGCAGTCTGATTTCCTGGGAATGCCATTGCTTCCACTAGCTCCTTCAAAAGAATACCTCTGTGTATATCAGCAGTGACTCCTATACAACACAGCCAAGCAGAGCGCTAAGGTCCATGCCTGTAATCCCAGCACTTGGGAGGGAGGTTCAGGTAGAAGTCATCTTGGGATGAATAGCACACTCCTTCAGCCCAGAATCTGATTGAAGCGCCTCACCAGCAGAGAAGAAAGAACTCCAGCACAGTTGACAACACTCGCTTGAAAAGAGCTGCTGAAATATTAATACCCCTTCTGCATGGAGATAGATTCTGCTTAAATAACATGGAACCAGGCTGAGAGCCTAAATGTATCTAAAAATGAGTGTTGCCTCATTTTTCCCCCTAGACAGTGCCTGGGAACTTCAAACAAGACCGTTAGCTTTGTTTACAAAGTGGGATAAAGCAATCCTGCATTCCCACAGCCTGGTGGGCTAAACTTTCATTTTACCTACTGTAATTCTGTGGGTAAAATATAATATTCAGCTAGAGCTCAGGAACCACCCAGCGACCTCATTTAGGTTTCTTAACAATACTTTAAAGAGAGTATTCATCCCCAACCAAAATTCTACGTAGGCTATTCTAAAAACAATGAACCAAAGTTCTTCTTTTGAGAAGCCCACACCCATGCTCTTGAGGTTGCCTTATTTCAGAGAGGTTTACTTTCTCTTAGGCCCTCTGTCTGAGGATCTAGTTATTAATCCTCAACTCTGTTTCATAAACTAGCTACTTCTGCTATATATGGGATATGTATATATACATACATGTATACATATATATGGGATTTATTAACAAAACTTATAGGCTACAGTCCAACTAATCCAACAGTAACTGGTTGTGACTGGTTGTGAATGGGAAGTCTAAGTATCCAGTAGTTTCTCAGTCCACAAGACTGGATGTCTCAGCAGGTTTTCAGTGTACACTTCCCACCTTCACATGTGTCTGCACATGGTCCCCTTCACACACATACACAGTGCACACACACATATACACACCACACACACCTACACACATACACACCTACACACCACCCATCCATATCCACACATACATCCATATACCACACACATACACACATATACCACACACACATACACCACACCCACATACATACACATCACACAAAACACACCTACTACACATACAATACACATACACACCACACACATACATACACACCACACACACACCACATACAATACACACACATACACCACACATACACACACACACACACGCACACACACACACCACATACACCCCAACCAATGAATAATGTAAACTGTATTACTTGTTTTCATTCTTAACATTTTGACATATTTCTATGTATTTCTTTCTAGGGAATGGAAATGAAAGATGCTTTCATATGGGCATCTTTTGAGCTGGGATTGTAAAACATACACAGCTTTGTATCCTAGTTTCTATTCTTAATAGGACGCTGGCAGCAATTTCCACATTCTTGGAAAGTCATAAAGATGTTTCGGTTCAGAACAGATATACCATTTACTTTTACTGCTAAATCAATGCTGAGAGTTAAGAAGATATTTTTTATAAGTTTACATTGAACTGCACCACTTTTATGAACTTTAAGATCTGCTTTAGTACTGTGTTATTAAGTCTCAGCCTAGTTGCCACAAGTACATAAAATACAATTGATTTTCAGAGGTGCATCTGTGGCCTATGAATTTTTTAAAAGTTTTTCAGGTGCTTTTAGAATTGATGGAATTATCTTTGCAAGCTGTTATGTTACTAGCAACGGCTTCTTCCCCCTTCCCAATCTAGGAAGTTCTGTTGTATTTTCCTGTCATATTGGATTGATCAGAATATCCCACACTGTATGGAGTGGCAGCAATGAGCAGAGGTTCTTGTCTTAACCTCCACTGAAGAGTTAACCTCCACTGAGAGACTCCGCATTGAGTCTTGCTACAGAAAAAAATGGTGTGAGTTGTAGGGCTTTGGTAGGCTGTCCTCCTTATAGCTGGAGACAGTTGCCCCTATTTCTAGGTTGCTGAGAGTGTTCAAACACAATTTACACTAAATTTCTTAAAATAAAATTATGTATCAACCACTTTAATAATAAGTTTTTGACCATGTTATAGTATACTGTCCCCCAAACAAGAGTCTCCACCTTCATCTGGTCATCTGTGTCTGCTTAAAGGAGAGCATTGCCGTTGATCTATGAATCCAACCTATAGACTATTGACATTGTCTCACAGAAGAAGGAAGTCACTTGAGTTTCCAGCCGTTCTACCATGCTCCTTGAGTGGAATTCTGCCCTAATTGCATATGGCCTCTGGGCCTCAGGTAGGCTTGGGAAGGTTAACTGGAGTAGAGAGCTACCAACGCAGCTTTGCAGAAGTCAGTCCATTTTGGATGAAGACTTTCCAGAGCTTTAGAGCTCTTTGGGGATCATCTGTGCTCTTTGCCCATGCTCAGTGATTGAACGCAATAAGCTCATTGGTTCCCTCTGGTGAATTCTGCTGGGACCTTATGAGGAAGGAGTAGACATGCTTATGTCTCCCTTGGCAAGGGATTCTCAAGATACCATATTAGTCCTGGGTATAGAGGACTGGGCAGTTTGGTTTGTAAATGTTGAAGCAACCTTGCATCCCTGGAAGATAATACTCAGTGACGATGTGCTGCGTATTTGAACTTTATTGCATTAAGGCATCTGAGGTCTGGTGGAGGGTGTTTACATACGGATTCTAAAGCAATCTTGCCTTCATGCTTTTCTTTTTCCTCTCCACCGTGCTGAAAATTTAATCTAGTGCCACATGAATGCTAGTCAAAGCTCTACGTATGAGCTGGTTTCCCTGTCCAGTCCATCTTTTTCTTCGACATCCTTTTGTTTTTTTTGTTGTTGTTGTTTGTTTGCTTGTTTTGTGTTTTTTTTTCAAGACAGGGTTTCTCTGTGTAGCTTTGGAGCCTGTCCTGGAACTCGCTCTGTAGACCAGGCTAGCCTCGAATTTACAGAAATCCACCTGCCTCTGCCTCCCAAGTGCTTGAATTAAAGGCGTGCGCCACCACCACTTGGCTCCATCTTTTTCTTTACTATCTTAGCTTTTCATGCCCATATACTGCTAGTTCCATACAAAAGGTTAGGGTCATGACATCTCTTTCCATTTCTGAAGAAACTAGCATAGCTTTGGTATTCTTCCAGAGTCTCTGCAATCACCAAGTCCAACAGAGTATTGATTCATGTGAGATAAGAGGGCAGTTTGGTTCAATATACTCAAGAGTCTGACACCAGGTGGTTTATTTTAAGCATATTTAAGCATAGCATGATTTGGAAAGAAGTTTCCTGATAATAATTAACTCAATCACAACAAAGCTTAAGGTATGATTACATAGAAACTCATATAAAGTATAAGTGACATCTTTCATAAAGATGGGTTCTATAGTATAGCTGAAGAAGGAGGCACAATATAAATAAGCTGATAAGGGTCTGGGGGAGCCAGTTGCAGCCTGGCTATACATAATGAGGTGGTTACCAGGCTATCAACCATATCTATTCCCAGCAGAAAAGAAGTTATACATCTCTCCTTCTGAATCTAAGTTTTCAGGACAGGGTTTCTCCGTGTAGCTTTGGAGCCTGTCCTAGAACTCACTCTGTAGACCAAGCTGGTCTTGAACTCATAGAGATCCACTTGCCTCTACCTTCAAGGTGCTGGGATTAAAGGTGTGCACCACCACTGCCCATCACATCTCTCCCTTTGAAGAGACAACCCTGTGTGTTTAACAGTCCTGGTTTCTTTAGTGTTTATCTGAGCACAAGGACCTACATGCTTCCCACAGTATTTCTTGTCCAAGCTTTTGTAAATTTATGAAACTTCCTGGCCTTTAGAAATACATTTTAAAAATTTTTCAATATTCACAATCAGTTAATCTAACATTCCATTTTCTTGTTTGTGTTAGGACTATTCAAATTTATCTCGCCAGGATAAGTGGGATAGTAAGGTAGGCTTTCAGGCATTTGTCAACATTATACAAATTGCTGAGGGCACATAGCTTGGTTCATGGTGTCTCATTAACATCATTCTTAGGTCTGTGGGGCCTAGAGTGGTGTCACCATTTCTTTTCCAATGTTTGTAGTTTGTGTCATTTTTCTTTGCGGCGGTAAGACTAGACGTCTGTCAGTTGCATTGATATTTTCAGTACATTGACTTCTATTCCTTATTTTCCTGCAATATATGATGTCTTTAGTAATTCTTTAAAAAATTTGCACACACATATTATTTATTTTGACCATATTTAGCCCTACAGTACTCCCCCTAGTTCCCAACTCCTTACTCCCTCTGAATTTTTTTTAATAACCCATCAAATCCAATTGGTGCTTCCCATCTACTGAGTTGGTTGACCTACCAGGGGCCACATCCTTAAAAAAAACTGACTCTTTTCCCCCCAGAACCCATCAGCTATCAATAGATCCTGAGCTAGGGGTGGGGGCTTGTGAACCCCCCTTCCCATCATATTGGAATGTTGATTGGCTGGTCTTGTGCCAGCAACCACAGCGGCTATGATTTCACAAGCGCAGTGATCCTGGCATGTCCAGAAGGCACTGTTTTTTGTTGTGGAATAACTTTTTTGTACTCTGTGAAGATGTGTCACTTGGATTGGTTTAACAAAAAGCTGAATGACCAATAACTGGGCAAGATTTTCAGAATAGAGAGGATGCTAGGAAGAAGAAGCAGAAGGGGGGGTGTAGAGATACTAAGAGTTGAAGAATAAGCAAGATGCACAGCAGGAGAAGAGGTAACAGCCACGAGCCACATGGCAGCACATAGATTAAAAGATATGGGTTAATTTAAGTTATAAGAGCTAGTTAGAAACAAGCCTAAGCAATCAGCCAAGCTTTCATAATAATAAGTCTCAGTGTTATGATTTGGGAGTTGACTGGCAGGACACAAAAAGCCCAACAACAGTTTTGCTTTGGTCCTCCCTGACCTCTGGCTCTTACACCCTTTCTTCCCCCTCTTCAGAGATAGTGTCTGAGTCTTTGGTGTGTGATATAGGTGTCCCATTTATGGCTCGGCATCCTACAGACACCTCTTCTCTTCCTTTGGGCCAGCTGTGAAGTTCTGCATTCACCACTGCCCTCTGCACAAAGAAATTTCTCCACTGAGGTCTGCCAGCTGCACTCATTTAAGAAAATAGAGATAGGAATTTAGAGGATGCATAGCTTTTACCATTATGCTCTTATATTTATTGTTTCCTCCTTCCCTGTTTGGGGGGTACCACTGCTCTTTCTTCCTAGAATGTGAGGAGCCCAGATCTTCATTTCTAATCTCTGTGTGACTTGTATGCTGGAGCTCAAACCCAGGGGCACAAACATGCTAAACACCAGTGTCCATCGCCATCCCTCTGTGTGTGATTCTGCAAACCCTGACCCCTGGCAGGAAGTTCTGGAATCTTTACCAACTCTCCAGACACCAGATTTGGCACACAGCCAGTGGCCAGTGCCTTGTACTCCTGGAGGTACCTGCACAAGGCTCCATCTTGGTCAGCCAGGGTCTTGTGTGTATCTGCATTCCTAGAACTTTCTCTATCCTACAGACCTCCTTGTCTGGAACTGTGTGTGTGTGTGTGTGTGTGTGTGTGTGTGTGTGTGTGTGTGTGGTGTGTGGACTCTTGAGCATTTGAACCTTACTTTTATAAAGGTTTGTTGTCTCAATTGGCTGCTCTGCTTCTCAGAAGCTTAACTCTACAGTGAACCGAAGCTTCCAGTTACACATTCTGCAAAGCTAATTAACTAACTAGAACTTCCATTGTTACGGAGGGTTAGAATGGTGCAGGTTCAGAGCCAAATTATCTTCCGCTACTCATTGCCTGCCTCTGTATCTTTACCGTCCTTTATCAGACAACAGTTTTAGAATTTAATAACAGTTTTCCTGAGCTCCCAAACTAAGAATGTCACCAAATATCATGTCAAAAATGTACGTACTAGATTTCTGTGCTTTGCTGTAACCGTGAACATGATATTTTCACCAATTTATTTGGGAAATGCATTGATGTCTGACTTTCCTTTGATGTATAAAAAATTCATTTAACTGCTTTCGGGCTGGAACTTCATTGGTGGCGATCTGGATCTGTGTTCTTGTACCACAGTCGTGCATGCTTGGCTCAGGATAAGTGGTCTCAAACAGGCATGGTGGGAGAGCTGTGATTTACATCGACTGTTTTTGGCACCCACCTCTCTCAGACACAGCTGAGCCCCTGAGAAACTGGAACAGCAAGCAAGGTAGTCTATTTAGCATAATTCCTTTCTCGGAGAGCCAAGCCTGGAGAAGCTGTGAAGCGTTTTGGAGAGCTGTTCTTAGAGAACGCGGGCCTTCTCGAGGGCTTCTGGCCATTTGTTAAGAGTCTGAGGCCTGCTAGGCACTTCGCCAATGGCTTTTGGAAGGTTTCTGGGGACTCCATGAGAAACTTTGCGAGCCTATCTGGGAATCTGGGGACAGCAGTAGAAACCACAGATCATGGAAGGTGCTAGTGGGCTATTTAGGATCACATGTTTTTCAGCTCTAAGTTGGATTTGAGGCTCTTCTCCTTAAGCCCCAGCTCCCTGCTAACCCCCAGAGAATCATATTACGAATCAAAAAAAAATGTTTCAAAGAAAATGCCTTTTTTAGCTGCGGCTTACATCCCTGATGACTGACCAGAGACGATGGGCAGACGACTGGGTTGAGTCAGTCCATGGTAATCCTTGGCACCAATACACGTTCTCCATTCCGTGCAAATGGCAGCATCTGTCCTGCGCAGCGAAAACCAGGCCCACAAAGCTCAAAAGCCTTTACGAGATTCACGAGGAGCGAGCAATAGCGCTTGGGTTGGGGAGTCTTGAGTAGACCCACGTGCGAGTTACTGTGGTTCTCCACGGTTGCAGCTTTCATAAGTTGCTCATGCTACAGTGAGCCACTTGATGTTGCTGCTGCAGGAGAGTCACCCATGCTCCTGTACATATGACCATTGCATGCTGATAAAAACAACATGGCTTCAAGAGAATACACAAGACTAAGTGCTGATGAAAATGACACCCTTTGCCTCTAATGAGATTGGAGGTTTCTGCCAAGGATAGAAATCAGTGGAGAGTTTTTATTATGGTAGTCTGGGGGCCACTGAGATACTTCAGCTTAGATGATCATAAGCTCCATCCTATCTCCCAGATGAAAGTAAACAGTTTTGAAGCCACCAACACGACAGCCCATGGCCAAGCTGGACTTTGGGAAGGCACCACCTGGTCCCTTCAAATCTGTATTAATTACCGCAACTCCTGCTACTGGGTTGGGTACTGGCACTGATTTATTGCCTGCTGGCTTCATTCCCAAACTCAAACAGAAATGACTGCATGCTGGCCGTTTCAGTGTTTTGTGTGTGTGGCTGACCACCAACCTGACACATGAGCTAAGGTAATGGCCAGTCATTTGATCAGGCAAAACACTGGTGTGTAGGACATGAAAATATTTAGCTCTGTGAATTTCTCTCAGCAGAATCTCAGCTGTGAGCCTACACTTTTTTGTCTTTTTTTCCTTTTCAATCAGATCCATGTATTTTGCATATTTGCATTGATTCTTCCCCTTTGGCACATGCGTTCTTTGAAAGTGTCTACTGTACAGTTTATAATTATGTGGAGAGCTTTCTGTTGTCCTATTACTGTGTCTATGCAGGTCATCAAACAACTCTGGGGAATTTACATTTTTGTTGTGACTGGTTCTGCTTTATGGCCTAGACGATGTCTTATATTTGTTTAATAGTCAGCAAATTCTTGAAAAGGAAGCATTCTGCTTTTACAGAAGTGTTGATTGGTTCTTTTGATTCTTGGAGTTACTGAGCTCTTTTTCTATGCTTGTTGACTTTCGGTGAGTTTGCTCTCTCTCTTGCTGCAGGCTGTTCTAATCTCCAACTGATTATGGACTGGTCCATTTCCCACTCTCTGCTCTGTTTAACTCACACAGCTTTAGTGTGCTGTCTGGTGCACACACAGAGTGTTGTCTGGTGCACACACACAGCGTTGCTGCATCTCCAGGGAGCGATGCTTTTTATCATTAGTCAATGTCGCCTTCATGTATGTTTCAGAGTTTGGTTATGACATGTTGCTGTGGCTTTTATTTTTTTCTGTTTGAAGTATGCTTAGCTTTTGAATCTGTAGGTTATTTATTTATAGACAAATTTAGAAAAATTTCTATCCTCACTTATTTATCTTCTTCGGGTTTATTTTCTTTCTCCTTTCACTCAGGAAATGTCACAAGTATTTATTTTTGGTTACAACCCCGCAGGTCTCAAAACCTCTTTGTTTTGTCTAGGTTATATTTAAAGATAAGTTTTATAAATTAATTGTATTTATTATAATTAGTGTGTGTGTGTCTGTGTGCATGCACGCACATTAGCATTAAGAGTGGGTACCTGTGGGAGACAGAGGACAGCTTGGGGATGCCCATTCCCTCCTTCTACCACAGGATCCAAGGGTCAAACTAGATCACCAGGCATGAGGGGCACTGCTCACGTATTTGTGCTTGGTCATTTGGTTGTGTGATTTTATTGCCTTCTCCAAGTCTTTGCTACTCTCTTTGTTCTGCCATTGTGCCCTGTCCATCAAGGGCTTATTTCACCTATTTACATTTTAGCTCTGATTTGATTCTGCCTCCTTTATATCATCTATTGCTTCGACAGACTTTTTTTTTCTGAGTATTTGTATTTTTTAATCTGTTCAAAGCATGTTTTCTGTTGTTGGCTAAAGTCACTTCCATAAGCACTGCTTTGTGTTCTGTGAGCTGGTTCTAGCCCTTGTACTGGTCCACTATTGATACCTACTGTCTTTTCAAGCATGTTCTGATTCCCTGCCTCTCTGTATGGTGAGGAGCTTTCTGTGGGAGCCCAGACAATTGGGGTACTGGTTGTGCGTCGTATTTAAACCTGTGTTATAACAAACCTGCTGTGGGAAATGGATCTGTTTTCTTGTTCTTGACCCCCGAGAAGGGGTTCCGATCTCCACTCAGCCTCTGCTGACTCCAACTGCCTGCTCTATGAGTATGGAATGCTCTCCCCAGATGTCCTTCTCACTGTCTGTCAGAGCGTTCTGATATTTGCTTTATCCAGACCCTAGATTCCTCGTTGCATTTAGTTGAATGAATAAGTATAAGTACATATACTCCGGTTTCCCAGAAATTGCACTCTGCAATAGTTTGTGATTTAAATGTTTCGACTTTTATTGCTAGTGTCTTAGTCACTGTTCTATTGCTGTGAAGAGACACTGTGATGGCTACTCTCGGTTGTCAAGACTGGACCACATCTAGAGCGAACTGCAATCCTAAAATGGAGTGCACACCTGTGAGAATTTTCTCGCTTGGTTTGAAGTGAATGAATTCACTTGTAGTCCAGACATTTCAGATAGGAAGACACATGCATTTGAGCCAGATACTGAGGTGGGAAGACACACCTGCATTCTGGGCTACACCTTCTGCTGGAAGCCTATATAAGGACATGGAAGAAGGAAGCTCTCTGTCTTTGTCTGTTTATTCTCACCTTTTGAGAAAGTTCATTTCTTCACTGGCATTAGAGCCTACTTTGGGATTCCAGTGTCCACTGAAGACCAGCTGAGACGTCCAACCTTGGGAACTGAGCAACTTCTTTGACTTGAATTTTCCATTCCCAGCACGCCATTGTTGGATTAGTTGGACCACAACTGGACCATAGCCTGTAAGTTATCCTAATAAAACCCCTTTATGTGTTGGGGACTGCAGACCCTCAGACCCTGAATTTTCTGTGACCCCTTGCCTGCTGGAGTAAACAGTTTGTTTTTCTGTTCTTGTAGCTGCTCTGGGGATGAGACCCTCATGAATTCCTGATAACAGGGGAGTGGTTTCTGGTGGGCTTGCAGCTGAAAAATCCCAAGAGCTAAGGCGTGGCCATTAGTCAAGGAGAGCCCTATATAAGCTGCCCTGGAACACAATAAAATGGGCATTCTTGTTTCAAGGATGACCTTGTCTCTGTCTATGTGTGTGTGTATTTCAATCTCCAGCCCCTTGCCCGACTCGCAAACCATCCCGTGGTTCAGGTGCCACATTTAAGTATATAATATTTATATAAATTTTATGTTTATTTATTTATGTAATATAAATATTACACATAAAGGGGCTATATATAAAGTGTTATATATATTTATATATAAAGAGATTCATTCTATAAGTTCTGCTACTCTGGAGAACCCCGACAATACAGACACCATGACCAAGGAAACTTATATAAAAGAAAGCATTTAATTGAAGTCTTGCTTACATATCCAGAAGTTTAGTCCATTGTTGTCATGGCAGGGAAACCGACAGCCTGATGCTGCAGCAATAGCTGAGAGCTACATCCTGATCTGCAGGCAGAGAGAGAGAGAGAGAGAGAGACAGACAGACAGACAGACAGACAGACAGACTGGATCTGGCATGGGCTTTGAAACCTGAAGGCCCACGCCCAGTGATACAGCTTCTCCACCAAAGCCATGTCTCTTAATCCTATTCTTACCAAAGAATTCTATTTCCTCCTTACTCACCATTGAAATAGATGAGCCTATGGGGAGAGGGGGGATCATTCTTGGTCAAAGCCTCATAGCTGGGTAATAACTTGATTAATTGCTCATGATTTTTGGTGGTATTTGCCCTGAATGGATGGTTTGATTGAAAACCTGCTGTTTGGGGGAGGACCTGCCTCAGAAGGGTAAAGAATGTGCCGCACAGGCGTGAGGGCCTTAGTTCATATCCCCCGACCCCACATAAAACCCAGGTACAATAAGTAGCACGTGCTATAATCCCAGCACTACAGAGATGAGATGAGAGGTAGAGTCCAGAGAAACCCCAAAAGCCCAAGGGTCAGGGAGTCAGGCATGCTTGGTGACAAGCAGTGACAAGACCTGGTCTCTAAAAGGTGGAAGGTGAGGAGCCACACCTGAGGTTGTCCTCTGATAATGTATGCATAGTGGCACATGTGTGCCCAGACATACACATATGCACACAGGGATGTGTGTGTACATGTGCACACACACACACAACACACATACTTACACACAATAATAAAGGAAGAAAGATATAAACAAAGAAAGAAAGAAAGCCTTTTTCTTTTTGTTCTTAGTGATAATTCTTTGTCACTTTGTTTGAATATATATATATATATATATATATATATATATATATATATATATGTTTTTAGAGATAATCTTGTTGGAAGAGGCCACTTGTTGATTCCTGGACGCTTAGCCCCGAAAGAATGACAAAAAAACACTGTATTATTTAAATCACTGCTTGGTCCATTAGCTCTAGCTTTTTTTTTTTTTTTTTTGGTTTTTCAAGACAGGGTTTCTCTGTGGTTTTGGAGCCTGTCCTGGAACTAGCTCTTGTAGACCAGGCTGGTCTCGAACTCACAGAGATCCTCCTGCCTCTGCCTCCCGAGTGCTGGGATTAAAGGCGTGCGCTACCACCGCCCGGCTAGCTCTAGCTTCTTATTGGCTAACTCTTACATCTTAATTTAACCCATCTCCATGAATCTGTGCATCACCACGAGGTCGTGGCCTACCAGTGAAGTTTCAGCACATCTGTCTCAGGCTGTGGCTCCATGGCTTCTCTCTGACTCCGCCCTTCTTTCTCCCAGCATTCAGCCTAGCTTTCCCTACTACCTAGGTTCTGCCTTGCTATGGGTCCAAAGCAGTTTCTTTATTCATTAATGGTAATCACAGCACACAAGAGGGGACTCCCACATCATAGTCTCACTTTGGAGCCCAAGCTAAACTCAGTCTTTTGCTCTGTCTCCTGAGTCTGGAGGTACAGCTGGGTGCTACCATGACAGGCTCTCATACAAAGCCTGCCCCATTCTTCTGCTGTGTGTGATCTCGCTAAATCTATTTTGTTTGTTTTATAACTCAGACCAACTTCCTGTGTCTCCATAAAGACAAGTCAGCCAAATGACACCATTCTATAATTGATAATTAGATGTATTCCCTGCATCTCTTTTATGGCTGTAATTTGTAATGTTTCAAGTTTACCCTCCCCCACCCTTTCTCTCCTCACTTGTTAAACTGACCTTGAAAAACCATTGACTACCATTTTGTGACGTAATGCCTTCCCATTCTGATTTATTATAGCAGTCTTAACCTTCTGGTTTCGTTTTAAACTTTATTGTTTTGAAGAAAGATGCGGTGACATTTAAGAGTGAAAAGATGCATCTAAAGCTTTAGGGAGAACACCGCCACCCAGCATCAGCTTTAGCGAGTGTTTGCAAAGTAGCCCTCCAGTTATCACCCGGAGAGAAAATTGCATGAATATGCAACAAAATGAGCTCATATGAGCATGTCATTTTGAATTTGAGCAGCGTTAAATCAAAAATTAGAGGGGAGGAACGATTAACAATTGCTTAATTATTTCTCCACCGTGGAAGATAAGAACGTGTAATTATTCTTCTGAAGTTAAGGGCAGGAAAACCCAGGGAAAACAGCATGTTTCTGTGCTGCGGTGTTATTTGAAAAGTGTTCGTCATTAGGCGAAGCCCAGCAGTGGGTGAAGATTAGCACACTCTGACCTCCTCCTTCTGTCACTCTGGGAGTCTCTGGCGGCTCCCCGTTCCCTTCCCCTCTATATCACACCAAACTTCTGTAGCAAGCACTATCCTTAGCCCATTCTCAAGGGCACGAGGAAAAGAAATCCATAGGGTCAGCCTCTGCTTCGGGAGTGAGGCCTCCATGCAGAAGGGGTAGAGACACAGATTTTGAGGGGTGTCCTCAGAGAATGCAGCTGAGACAAACAACAATTCGGAAAGCCCCAGCATACACGCATCTGCTCACTTCCAATGTGTAGTAGTGCATTTAAATTTTTCTTTGATTTTTGAGACAGGGTTTCTCTGTAGCTTTGGGGACTATCCTGGAACTCACTCTGTAGACCAGGCTGTCCTTGAACTCACAGAGATCCGCCTCCCTCTGCCTTCTGAGTGCTGGGATTAAAGGAGAGCACCACCACAGCCCGGCTCATTTAATTTTTTTTTTAAAGTTAACATTTATTGATGGATTTGGGGGGAAAAGCAAGTGGGGGTGCATGTGCTACCTGGTTCTGTCCTTCTGCCATGTGAGTCCCAGCTTCCCATATCTGTGATCTCTAAATGTGTACTCCACTTACAACTGGTCCTTCTCAGCACTTGTAAACTTGCTGAAGATAACCACACTTCTGAGTTCTCCCTTCCTCTAGCCGCCTACTTTACACCGGGAGCTTCTACCTTTCTCTTTACCTCTGTAATCAGCACTTTGACTTCACTCAATAAACTTTTTCTCTCCTATTTTTAATCATACAATAAGAGACTTTCAACTTTAGCCTTGTTCTTTTCCTTCTCCCGCTCTCAGCTCCCAGGTCCCTCCTCCTCGGGACCTTCAGCCCACAGTTTCTGTCAGCCTGATTTTTCCAGCCGAGAAATTCTTTTGTGCTTCACCCCGATAATGATAGTGTGGGGCCTCTCTGGTGCGTTTGAGCACAAGTGCAGTCAGCCTTTGGAAGATCACTGGCAAGGCTGAGGCTTTCATCTGGAGAATAAGAACGCGGAGGCCAGGAGCTTACCTCACTTGCTGGAGGTCACATCCTGACTCGGGGCAGAAATGGAAAGATGAAAGCAAGCCCGCCAGGCTTTCTATGCCTGGGAATAGAGCGGTGTTGCTAAAGAAATCTATCGCGGCTGAAAGAAGTTATAGGCATTTGCAGTCGGCCCCACAGACCCTCGCTTGTGTCTGTTTTAGGGTACATGCTAAGAAATTAATTCCCTGCCAGCCTCCTGGCTCCCCACAGCCACACTGGGCAACCAGTGGAATCATGTCCAAGGACATCTGTCTGGTCCTGAGTACCTGCCAGGTCATTTTGACTCTTTATCCCTACCCCACAGATACTAATACCGTCGCCACCACAACCTTTACCATGACAACTCCATCAACAAGGACAGTATGGTTGCATAGCAGGTACCGCCACCAAGCAGCCACACTCTGCACTCTTACCTTTGACATTGCAAACCATGCCGGCAGGAGAGCAACCATTCTCACCACCTCACATGCCAAAACTGTGGGATCCTCGCAGGATGTGCTAAAAATGTTTAACCATAACAAAAGGTTAAAACAATTCATACAGTATCTCTGAGGATAAGAGAGAACAGATTTCTCACTTTTTAAGATGTCTTTGCTTAATTCCCGAGCTTTACAGGCTTCAGGAAAGCTGTCCCAGGTTCACCTTTTGGTCATGACTAACATACATATTGGCTGATGGTATATACTGGTGTGTTTTGTGTGTCTGTATATGTGTGTGTGCGTGTGGTGTGTCTGCATATGTGTGTGCGGTGTGTGTGTATATGTGTGTGTGTGTGTGCGTGTATGAGGCATGAGTGTTGTTGTTCAAGGGCCACCCACTTTTATTTGGAAACAGCTCCTCTGACCCATGTGGAAGGGTTAAGAAGACTAGTGTACGTTATTGCAACACCCCTACCCCCACCTCCCATCCCTGCCCTTGGTGGGTTCTGGAGATGGAACTCAGGTTTACTATCCAAGCTGGTGGTAAAGTCGTATGGCAGTTGCTATCTTGATGATGTCCTTACCCAAGGTGATAGCTATGTCACATGGATTTCCTCACCTTCAGTAACCAGCCAAGATGGTGACAAAGCAACATGGCTACTCTACGCCCATGATGAGTTCCCTTCCACAATGAAATCAGCTCTTCCCCATTAGGGCACGAGTTCCTGTAAGGTCATGCATCTCACAGATTAAATATGGACAGTTCCTTCCCTTTTTCTTCTACTGTTCTTTTATTTCAAATGTACTTTTTTATCCAACATATTCTGATTATAGTTTCCCCTCCCCCAACTCCTCCAAGGTCCTCCCCACTTCACCTCCCATTTGCATCCATACCCTTTCTGTCTCTCCTTAGAAAACCAACACCCATATAAATAATGAAACACAACACAACAGAAACAGAAACAAACAAATCAGGAATAGAACAAAACAAACAGAAGAAAAAGAATCAAAGAAAATCAAAGAAACACAGAGGTAGACACACACACACGTTCACACACAGCAATTCCATAAAAATACAAAACCGAAGCCACATATACACAAAGGATCGGTAAGATTGAAAAAATGCCCTGACATAACATTATGAGACAAAGAAACATTGAATTCATTTTCTGTTGGCCATCTACTGCTGGGCATGGTGCCTGCCCTTAAGAGCGGTGTGTGTTCCCAGTGAGACTCCATTGGAGAAAACTAATTTTTCATTTGCAAGTGGTAATAAATTGAGGATTGCTTCTGTTACCCAACCCCTTTTCCAAACAAACAAACAAATGCAGCCCTGAGTTAGGTTAGGTTTATATGAACATATGAGGAGACAGCATATGTGGTCTAGGCATGTGGGTAGCCCCTAAATACAAAACAAAGAAACAGAGGAAGAAATTCCATGGTCTCAGAGCAAGAAAACAGAGTCCGTATGCGTTACTGCAAATTCTAACTGAGAACGCCAAGAATTGTCATCTGGCTCCCATTTTGACCTCCCCTCGGCTCCTGGGTACCAGCTGTTGCTGGGGAAGGAGTTCGTGAGGGAAGCAGAAGGGACGTGTGCCCAATGTCTGAGGGTGGGCCGGGGTTCCAGACTGAAAAACTGGAGAAACTGGGCTGAGATCCAGCAAGTCTCTCTGTCTGCAGATGTCATGTGACTCCTTGCCCGTGCCTCCCTTCCATCAGCACGGACTGTACCACTGTGAGCCAAAGTCAACGCTTTGTTCTTTTTTGCTTTTGTTTACTTTTGCCAGAAATTTTGCCAGGGAAGCTAGAAAAGTAACTGATCCAGCGGGGGACCTGACAGGCGACATATGGTTGGTAGAGGAGCCGGCACTGAGTTGTATGCCTCACAGTTGCCTTCCTGTTGAGAGGAATTTGAGGAGGTCTCTAGATGGCATGTGTGTCAGGCCTGAGAACAGGAGACGCAATGGGGGACAAGAGCAGTGCCTGGGGTCCCACCACGGGACGAGTGTGGTGTCCAGAGTGCATTGCCTACCAAGACCAAATTTGATCTGAGGCTATCACTCGCTCCACTCATGATCCCAAGAAGCTCAACCACTGCTTTGAAGTAGGGTGGCAATGTAGCCAGTATTTAAACGGAGCCCCAACGTTGGAGAGAGATCACAGAATCAAGAAGCTTCCATGGTTTGCTACTGACTGAGAGAATCCTTGTCCTGGCAACCAGTGCTCACCTCTCTGCTTAGCCTAATTTAGAATATAACGAAGAGGAGAGTTCTTCTTCAGAAAATAACACTTTCTGCAGTTAGTGTTGATGGAAGTCCAGTGCTGTTCCTTTCAGATTGCAGACCACAGCCTGAGGTTAAGAAAACGCCCTGGTTGTTCATGAGGCAATAGCATTTTGGAAAAGTAATTTGCGGTCACATGCTGTCTGACAAGGTCACACTTTGCTCTGGACTCTGGGTGCACTGAGGCACATGCATGTGAACATGTTCAGGCATGGTCACTCTCACGCACACAGCTGTGGTGACACCCGTCCTGGAACACTGCAGCCCTGCCTTGTTGCAGTTTCTTTCCCCACAGAGGTACACAAGCCCGACCCAGCCCTCCCTAGGCATTTACCCACTTAATCTCCAGGCTGGGACTCTGAACAAGCCCTCCCAGGACCTGAGGGAGTTTTTCTCATCTAGCCTCCCCCTTTCTCCTCCTCACCTCTCTGTTCTCTCTTCTCCCCCCTCTCCTGGTCTTCTCTTCCTCCCCTTTCTTCCCTTCCCTTTTCTGTCTTTCCCCCTTTCTCCCCTCCCTCTCTATCTTTTTTCCCCATGGTCCCCGTCTCCTGTGCATCTTTCCTTCCTCAGGTGATGTGATTCCCCCATCACACTGCCTCCTGAGAAAGATGGAGAAGGTGGGTTCTTACTCGGCACCCACATGGGAACCTGTCCCCTGCTGATGTGCCGGGGTATTTTCAGGGCTAGAGTCATTTTATCTTTAGTGAGACCCAGACACGGAGCTTGGTCTTCCTGTCGGGAGGAATAAAATGGTGCTTTTTTTCTTTCCCACTGAGGGAAGGAGGAAGAACCTCAGTTAACCTAATGTTCCGGGTGCTTCTGCCTTGTAACATCAGGGTTGAACCTGATTTGTCTTCTGGGTAGAATCACAGGATCAGGGGAAGGGGTCTCATCAGCCAGCTGGAAGTGAAAACCAAGCTCTCCAAACAAAATTTGCTAATGGGTGCGTGGAGCTGTTCATTGGTGAGGAAACTTTTAATGGAGGGAGGGCAGGCTACATCCAGGCTGCGTGCGAATGCAATGGGATCTTCACCACTCCCTCTGCAGGGCTTGTCACTGCAAAAGCCACTTGCCCAAAGTTCCAGGGACACCTGCATCCCAAAGGCCTCAGGCAGTGGGCAATGGCTATCCTTACTGCTGTCTTTAGACTGGCCTCTGGCTTCATCCCTCCTGCCCCCCACTCCTCCCCGCAGGTTCTAACTTAACTTCAGGGTCACACTGAACACATGCTCTACCCTGCCACACCCACCCCAACTTCAGAGTCTGCTTCCTAAGGACTTCTGCCTACACTTGAGCTTTGGACCGATGCCTGGGACTGGGACTGTGAGCAGCAGGAGAATTTTCTGGAAGAGAACAGCTTTCCATCATGGCCAATAATGTACCACCTCAGGCTTACTCAACTCTGAACAAGAGGAAGGTGATGGCAGTAGCAGCCACCTAAGCCTTGGGTACCAGCATTAAGGGCAGCATCAGCCCCCATTCCTGTGGGTCTGGTCTCAGCATCTCTTGCCAGTAAACCCAAGCTGGCATCAGGCTCAGACATCATGCATTCTGATGTCTTGTTTGTTTAAGCCTCTGTGCTAGTTAGGGTTACTGCTGTGAGGCAGTCTGGGGAGCAAAGGGTTGACTTAGCTTATGCTTCAGCATTGCTGTTCATCCTAGAAGGAATTTAGGATTGGAATTCAAACAGGGCAGGAACCTGGAGGCAGGAGCTGATGCAGAGACCACAGAGGACTGCTGCTTACTGGCTTGTTCCAGGGCTAGCTCAGCCTGCTTTCTTACATCACCCAGGATCAACAGCCTGGAGGTGTTCCCACAACAATAGACTGGGTTCTCCCCAATCAATCACTAATTAAGTAAATACCCCACAGTTTTGCCTGCAACCTTATCTTGTGAAGCATTTTCGCAATCAAGGCTCCTTCCTCTACAATGACTCTAGCTTGTGTGGAATTGACATAAAACTAGCCAGCACAGCCACTTGCGTTTTAATTCTGTTTTGATGGCTGGACATAGGCCTCTTTTATGCACCCACATTTGAAAAATGGTCCGGCTGAACACGGGATGTCAGGGGTTTCACTGTCTTACGAGGCTATATAAATGGAAAGACGTTGAAATGACTGGCCTGGGTCCTTTTTCTCTCTCCCAACCTCACACATCCACCTGCTTCAGCAACATTAGGGGCAGCTGGGAATTCTCCGCCTTTCTCTCCTCTTTAGTACATAACACCGCGTGCTCTGAGAAGCTTTCTGTACCTCTCTGGTTACCTTTCCGTCTTCTGGGAGAAACAGGGCTCCTTGCCTGCGCAGGGCCCCTTAGCCACCTGGTCGCCCAACCTTGACACTGTGGTTTTGAACTAGATTATCTTAGGTACATTGCAATTACCTTTGCCCAAATGCCTTTCTGTGAGGCTTTGAGTAAGAGTTCGCTAGAAAAGAATTTGTGTAGGTGAACTGCACGCATTAGCTGAGCTCTGAGGTTCCAGGTGCTGTTGAATGCAGGTGAGCCTCCCGTCTCACTGGCTCCCCCTGCCGGCTCATGGCTCCTGCAGCAGTAACAGATTGCCTGCTTCAGCGGCTCCTGACCCCAGGGGAGAGTGCATGAATCACTCTTTGGCAGTGCACCAGATGTCCTTAAGGTTGGCGACAGTGAGGGATAGGTGTGCATTCCACCTAATCCTCATGGGACGGTAGATTGTCTTCACGGGTTGCAGTTATATTTATAGGTTCACTTTGTCCTTCCCCACCTCCACGTCACTTCTGGCCTTCCTTTCTGTCCAGTGACCTGACTGCCCTGAAGCGTAGAACTAATCCCAGGCATGGAGGCTTATGCATACCTAATTATCTCCTACAATTGCTAATGGCCTCATCCTCTTAATAAGTCTTCATTCCATGTGTCTCACATGGTTTCTCCTTCTGTGATTGAATACTTGCTGATAAACTCAGTAACAAATCCTTGATTATCCGGCTTGTCAATGTGCTCAGCTAAAGAGATTTTTTTTAACCTGATGTTGCACTAAGACCAGGCAGTGGTGGTGCAAAGGTTAGCATCGGATATGCTCCTGGAAAGCGGGAGTGTCCTTCTTGCTCCTTCCATCTGTCTTCCTCCTCCCTGCGATTCAGATGTAAGCATAACTCCTGCAGCCATCATGTGACCTTGAGGAAAGATGATAAACCAGCAGAAGGCTGAAAGAAGGAACAAGCAGGGCTCACAGCCTCTGGAACCAGCTCCAGATGTTTTTATGGAGAGGAGACAGCCATGAGTTAATAAAAACCACTGGAGTTGAAAACACATAAATAAGGATAATTTACTACCGATTCATCAAAAACTGTGTATTTTCTTAAGTGTTGTCCCTCATGGGTAGCCTTTGCCTATGGATTAAGTCAATGTTGAAAATTACCATGTTTGTGGTAAATTCTGAGAGAAAATATATGCAAATATAAGTTAATACAAACTAATAAGGATGGGCGGTGGCTGAGCATATTATTTTCTTGCAATGCAGACATGATGGCCTTAGTTTAGGTCCCCAGCACCCATGTAAATGCCAGGCAGACATGGTGACCCACCATGGTGACTTCTATGGAAGGAGCTAAGGGGAGGAATGATGTAAATCTAACAAAAAATTTATATTCTAAATTTACATGGTAGCCTTTTCAAAACCCGATGATATGGTTTGAATAAGATGTGTCCCCTCTGTCATTCATTGAAAATTTAATCTTCTTTAGGAGATGCTGAAGAGTGGGACAGGTAGGTCACTAAGAGGTGTTTAGGGATCCATCCTTCTGACTGAGTTCATCCTTTCATCTGACTTATGCAATACACTTTTTTGATGAATATCTTATCTGAGCGGAAGGTGTGTTATCAAATAAAAGCTGGCTGGGTTCCTAGTGTGCTACTTGTTTCTGATTATGTGATATCCTTGGGAGGTTCCCATCAAGCCTTTCACCAGATGTATCCTCTTGACCTTGGACCCAGAACTATGAACCCAGATAAACCTTTTTTCTTTATTGATACCAGTCTATGGTATTGTGTTATTGCCCATAGAAAATCATCCAATATATCAAATAAATTACAGCTAAATTAGAGTCATTCAACATGAAATTTATTGTGGTGGAATAATCCTTTTGTACACTCTGAAGATTTGTTGCTGTGATTGGCTTAATAAAGAAGCTGACTGGCCAATAGCTGAACGGAATAAAGTTAGGCAGGAGAGCCAGATGAGGAGAATACTGGGAGTAAGAAGGGCAGAGTCTGGAGTCACCAGTCAGACATAGAGGGAGCAGGAGATAAATGTATCATGGTAATAAAGGTACCACCATGTGGAAGAGAATAAGTAAGGAATATGGGTTAACTTCAAATGTAAGAGCTAGTTAGTAATAAGCCTGAGCTATTGACCAAGCATTTACAATTGGTATTAAGCCTCTTTGTGGTTATTTTAGAGCCAGAGGTCTGGAAAGGAAAACTCCGCCTGTAATTTAACTTTAAAAAAAAATATTGTATTTTAGGGTATTTGTTTGTGCCTGAGTGTGTGTATGTGTATCACATTTGTGTGAGAGCCTTCAGAATTCAGAGAAGGCACTGAATCTCCTAGGACTGGACTCCTAGGACTGAAGCAGCCTTTCTGAGGGACTGGAGATTGCCCACGTGCTGCAGGCTTGAGGTTTTAGAGAGAGAGAGAGAGAGAAAAGGCACTTTTGTGGTGCAAAAGCCCATCTGCAGATCTGCTCCCCTGCAGTCTCAAGGTTGTAAAAGTTCAGTGGAGGCTGGTCTAGACAGATTTTTTTTCTGCCACTAGCCCCAAATAATGACACAGAGACTTATTAATTATAAAAACTCAGCCTATAGCTTAGGCTTGTTCTCTACAAACATGAATACATGCACATAAAATATGCATATGCCGACACTCAAAGGGCCCCCAGTGTTCTTTCTGCTGTTACAGAGGTTTCAAAGTTCTTTCAAAAGGCCTATACTCTCACATGACCAAAAAACAAGTTCACAATGGACACAGGGTACAGAGGGTGACTTCACCATAGCAACGTGGACAACAGGAAAACCCTACCACACCTGTGTCAGATCTCTGAATGTTACAGCCTTTCCACGACCCTCACAATGTAAGGTGTGATTACCTCTTCTTGAGAAACAAACGAAGGAGTGAAAAAAGAAAAAAAAAAGGTGGGATTGGGAGAACTGGAAACAGCGTTTTTCTGGAAGGCTTCTGCTAATTAAGATGTTGAAAACAATTTTAGCACCGTTTCTCACCACAGTGACAAATCTGACAGGTTTACAAATTAGCATCCCGGGACTCTCTAGCTGGATGTCCATGTCTTGTTAGAATTTGCTAGGGCCTGTGATGGGCTTGATAATCTCCACACACCATACCACACACATAAAGTACCTCACCAGATGATTCTGAGGAACTGGCATATGGGGCAAATATTTTGAGCAGAAGAAAATGACATCCACTGTAACCCCGCCACTGACCCCTGTCGAGAGAAAGGGGACGTTTATCACCAGGGGAAAATGCTGGTGACGTCTCGGGGTCTCCAAAGTGGCACGTGCATCTTGAATGCCATCTTGTCTTGGGAACCAGAGCAGAGAGACTTGGCCAGTCCCACGCAGCCTGGCCAGGAGAACTCTCTCTCCCTTTGGCTGCCGTTCTCTTCCAATCGCATATATTCATCTAATACTCAGGAACATGCGTCTTCTAGGGCCAGCAGCAACAAAGCAGCTCCACGCTTGTATCGCGGCTTCACTGGTTCTCCCTGAAACCCCTGTCAGGAAAATCTTGGCAAGGGAACTGAGCACTGCCTTATACTCTAGGTTAGGATATAATCATCCTTGTGGGAATGAAAATATACTAGAGACACGGTTGTGCCCCTCCCTTTGACTGTCAGACCGCTGAGACAATGAACCTCAAGAAATTGAGTTTCCCTGGAGTCTCATGATGGGAGAAGGAAGGCTGAGACCCCGGAGGCAGCCTGAAAAGGAAATAATTTACAATTCCTCAGACCACCTTGCAGGAGAGACTGGAGCCTAGACAGTGACTGAGCTAGTCTAGGCAAAACCATGCCCTAGCCAGGACTGCTCAGTTCAGAGGGTCTCAGCCTTCCTCATGCTGTGGCCCTTTGATACAGCTCCTCATGTTGTGTGGACCTCCGACCATCAAATTACTTTTGTTGTTACTCCATTACTACTGTTATTAATTGTGATGTAAATATTTGATATTTCTGATGGTCTTAAGCAACCTCTTGACCCCTCATTCGACACCCCCTGAAACAGGTTAAGAACTGCTGACTTACTAATACATAACTCTCCCTGGCTGTTCAAACCTTACCCTCATGCCAGGACTCCCAAAGTAGACTTGGGAGAGTAACTGGATCTTTTTGTTTCTGTTATCGGTGTGTATACAACTAAATGAATATAGCAAAAAAAATTTTTAAGAAATAAATTAAAATGGATAGCTGAAAAAGAAGACATTCAATATGGCTGCACTTTTAGTAGCTGATCTCGGGCCATCATTAGCCCACTAAATAGTCACTCTTTGCCCACCTCTCTGTCAGATCTATCATCCTTACAAAGACAGAGCAACCTTTGGAATGTATTAATGTAACAAAACCCTAGTTTCCACCAATCAAGGTGCTAAGATTGCTGTCAGACGGTATCCAAGTCCTATACTGGAGCGCTCCTCATCTTGCTATAACCCATCTACCTAACGTGCCCACCAACGTATCTGAAAAAATGTCTTGATCTATGGCTTTCTTTGTTTAGTTGCTATAAAAAATTCATAAAATTGCTGCCTCGTTGAAATATGGAATGCATGAGACCCAAGTCTGTGTCCCCAGGCAGGCTGTGGTCACTCTTCTGCCTCCAGCATTGGTGATGACTTTTATTCCTTTGACGCGAAAACTATCTTGGTTTTTTTCCATTTTGTTTTCTTTTCATCAACTCATGGTGGAGGTCAAAGGACAGTCTTGGTTGTTCTTACCTCCTGTCATGGAGGTTCCAGGGATCAAACTGAGGTCCAGGCTGTCAGGTTTGGAAGTCGGTGCTTTGACCCACTCATCCATCTTCCTGGTCTTAATTTAGCTATTTTAATTGGTTTATAGAGGCAGGCGGCTGAGCCTGGCTCATCAGGGCTACCAGGGCAACGGCTCTGACTCTGACGCCAGTATCTGGACATTTCAATTCACAAAGGTTATGTGCTTCTCTCTAAGTCATGCACCTCGTCAGTGGTTGCCTATGTCCCAGGCTGTCAAGACAGCGCCTGAGGCTTCAAGCAGAATTCCCTCTGCTTTGCTGTAACCCGCCCACCAGATGTACCCACCAGGTTCATCTGAAAAGTACCTTGATTTATGACTTACTTTGCTCTCTTACTATAGAAAATTTCATCAAATTGTTACCACGTTGGAGCATAGTATTCAGTGCATTCTAAACCTGTGTTCCTGGACCTGGGTTTATTAAAAGAAGGGAGAAACAATTGAATACACAAAGGAACCAACAAAGCTACCACACACTCATTCCTTCAGCGTTTTTTGAGCTCACTTCTTTCCCCACGAACCAGGCCACTATGCACATAGACAGAGCCTGAGGCAGAAATTCACATGCCCTCCTTCCAACAAATCCAGGGATGGCAAAAGAGGAAAGGGCACACCCAAAGTAGGAACTTAAGCTAGAGTAGGAGTCGAGCAGGCCCCTGACCCTCAGGGAGTTCTGGAGCGTGAATTGTCCTAAGGAGAGCAATCAGACTGTGGACCAAACCTTCATCAATCTTCAGTGAGCTGTGGGCCTCCCCAGGAGACGGCCTAAGGCCCCCAAGCATGGCAGTTCCTATTAACCAGGGGAGATGCTCTGGAGGATGGGACAGCTATGAGTCATTAGCTGCTAACACTCAAACACTCAAATGAGCTGGGGTTAAAAGGATGCTACAGAAACCCACAGCATCTCCCCAGGCAGACATTATTAGTATGCTATGGCCATCTCCACAGCAGGTCCCAATTATGTGCTTTCAGTGCCTTGCAGCTCACCCCAGTCCTTGCCTTGGGCTCATCTAAGAACTGTCATTTACCTGGGCTTTCCAAGTTACGTGGCACTCTTTTCTCCAGAAACCCTTCAGCTCACCTTGGACCTAATGCCTATGTATTAGTCATTTCCTTTTGAATGCCTTCATATTACTACCCAGGCATGCAATTGCTCCCTCATTAAGTCTAGAACCTTCTTCCTTCAGTATGGATTGTGACATCAAATGCAAAGCCATCATCCTGTAGCCTTTAGCCCTATGCTAGAGGCTTTAGAGATGCGGCAGAAATCTGGGCCCTGGACAGTTGTCGAGAGTAACAACAGAAAGCAACAAGAACACCCAGTTTGAATTACTTTCTGTTTGCTGTTTGCTTAGCACCCCTTAAACTCCCCTTCCCAGGCTTGTCAAGAAGGCCATTTGCAGGAGGCAAGTATAGAAATAACCTAGTAACCTGACACTCTACTTGGATTGAGCAACAACACACCCTTCCCCTAACAATGCCCCTAGAAACCCCTCAGCAACCTGGAGTGCTCTCCTGTATCCAGCTTCACATACACCCAACTTCAGATGATGGAAACACGTTACTGCCCTGAGACACCCCTTAATAACACTCATTTCTGTTTAGATGTGTCCTGAAGTCAAGGGGATGGGTACCCTAAAGGTTTAGGGTACCTGTACTATAAAGCAAACTGTATCTGCTGAGTGTACTTTCAAGGAAAAACCTCTATCTAACATTCCATGCCTATGAAGGAGCAGACAGCCTTATAATTAAAATCAGATGCATCGTGGGAAAAGACAGACAAAGTAACCTAGAGTTTACATAACCCAAGCCTATTAATCAAAGCCAAAGCTGACCACCTATACCCCACCCCTAGGAACTAGTTTCTTCCCCCTGGACCCCATAAAAGGAAGCCCCAAGTGTAACTGGGCCCCTGGGTGCTCTCTAACTCAGGGCACTTGCCTCTCTTATGTCAGTGTAGCCAGATGGAGTAATTTTGTTTTGCTCTTAATAAAACTTTTGCTGTTTTACTTGTGTGTGGTGTGTGTGTGTACATGCACGAGTGCATATGTATTTTCCAGAGATTTTCTAACAAGATTCCAAGAACCTGGAAACAAGTATCAGAGAGACAGAAGAAGAAGGACAGCAAAGCAGCATCAAATGAGGCACTTAGGACATTCAGGAGAAATGACAGGGGTAGCCCAACTGAGAGATCAAGCCAAAGCTCCGCCATCAAGCCAGACACTTACGACATCCAACAGAAATCAATTGGGAAGTTCCCTTGACATGGTTGTGCGGGAGTTCCCACTTGAGGGATCTGGACAGAGCATCCACCCGTGGATGAGCTTCCAGCATCTCATTCCCACCACATGCGTTTTTGTATTGTGGGATAAAACAGAGCAATTTCATTGGTGTAGCTGGCCTGAGAGAAGTAAAGGCATTCTTTTTTTTTTCTTTTGGTTTTTCGAGAAAGCTTTGGTTCCTGTCCTGGAACTAGCTCTTGTAGACCAGGCTGATCTCTGCCTCACAGAGATCCGCCCACCTCTGTCTCACAGCTGCTGGGATTAAAAGTGTGTGCCACCACGGTCCGGCTGAAATGAAGGTATTATAAGCACCATGTCTCTCAGTCTTATCAGACAATTTAAAAAACGGACCCAAAGAAGTAGGAATTTCTCCATGAATCTCATGCTGGGAACCGGAAAATTTGCCAACCAGAAGGGGGCACTTTTGTCTCCTAAAAAGAGCTTTCGTGTGGTGCTGACAACTTGTCGGACCCCCGTTACATCATAAGTTCGCAGAAAGTGATGGTTCAGAGGTGGGCAGGACCACATCTGTTTGGATGTAAGATTCTTGGCCTTCTATTGGAGCTTTGACCACACTTCAGGATCCTGAATGTCAGCAAGGGAGGGGCAGGATGGAGTGCGGATAGGGAGTAGGGTGGAGTAGGGGCGGAGCAGACTGGAGAGAGGGCAGGCCGGATGGAGTGAAGTGGTTCCTCTGTATCTTTTGGTTCCTCCTCTCAATGTAGGCACCTTAAATAAGTCTTTGTTTTCTGCTTTCCACGTTTAATTTGGTTCTTCTAATTGGCTGAATGAGGACGATGGCCTTGCCTGGCTTCAGGTGCAGATGATAATCCCCAAGTTCAATAACACTGGGAATGATTTCTCTCTTAGCTGTTCTCAAGGACATAGTAATTTAAAAAATATCCTTAGCTTTTTACTATTTTCATTTCTTATCGTCGCAGGCTTAGGGGGCCAGCCTGAGCCAGAAGTTGGAATCTTGGAGGACACTTTAAATAAACATACAGGAGAGTCTGGACCCAAGAGACCTCTTCACCCACAGAAACCACTTCTCAGTAAGCTTCAAGACCACAGTTCCTTTAGCATTAGAATGTATATTTCACCCACCCTCTGAGGACACAGGCAGAGTGCGCAGTGAGTATGGGGCTTCACACTCTGTGCCCGCACTGGCTCCGCCCTACTCCTGGAAGCTGTTGACATCTCTTCCTCTTGTGTTCAGCGGTCTCAGGTTTGAAGTCACCTGCAGCAGGAACATGTGTACCACGGACACTAGCGCAAATTACAAACAGCGTTTTTTGTCCTCAGCAAGCCAGCTGCTACTCGCTCACTAGCACGACATCCGGAAGCGTACCCATGTTCTGGAGCAAAGAGAAGAAAATTTGACAAAGCAATGCTGGCTGCGCTAGGATTTGGGAGAGCCGGTTTGGCGCCCCCTGCTGTCCGCATGCTAGGCCTTGGCTTGCTTTAGTTATGTGCTAGAACCTAGAACCTAACTAAAGCTTCTAGGATCAGAGCCTTGGTCCTGGCAGCCCTAACTAGCTAGGTTTGGCCAACTATTTTCCACGGGCCATTTAAACAAATAATAACAATAAACTGAGAAAAGAAATGTATCCAATGTGGCCACATTTGGGGAAAGGGATGAAGAGAGCCACAAGCAGCACCCCTAACCAAGTCCATCTTTGGGATCCTGATCTGAGGTTTATGTTTAAATATAAGCCAAGGGGCATGCATATCTGGGCAGTCCTGTTGAAGGTGTGGTCCTGGCCATCACCCAGTGTTCCAGTGTCTCCATCGGGGGGTATGACAGGTGGTTAAAATTGTGTGCAATCACTTCCTTGGAGACAAATTCCTCCTCTGCTTGGCACCAGGTTTCAGCTCTCTCTTCTCTCAGCATAAGACTCCCTGGGGAAATTCCAATCCCTTGGAGTCTATTGTTTCAATAGTCTGCCAGGTAAAGGGCGGGGCACGCGTGTCTCTGTAGGATGAATTCATTCCTGCAGAGACAGTCACTTGTGGGATCCTTGGCAGGTACTTGGCCTTGCTTTCTTCTGTCAATATGAGTCTGCATCTTGCTTGGCTCACCTGTTAGTGGCAATCTGCGCTCTAATTGCACGAGGCCACTACTGTATTATAAGTTCTTTAACGTGATGATGGAGCAACCTCAGCTAGTATTGAGGTCCTAGAAGCAACACTGTGACCTCACTTTGCCCTGCGCGGTGGAGCTCAGCTCTCCCATTTATTAGTTCTCGGCTGAGATGGCCTTTCACGGGTAATCAATAGCTAAGCGGATAAATGGGACGGCTCCTCGCAAATCCATTGCTTGATTGCTGAGAGGCGATGTTTTATTCATTGACAGGTCTGATTTATCATTTCAGTGGTGAGGATGGAGAGTTTGTCCCAGCTGTTCACATTCACTGAGAGGCAGAGGGGGCTTTCTGACTCTTCCCACCAAGCAGGCCCAGTGCAGACTATATTTAGTATCCTTGGACATTAATTGTCTGCAAACAATCTGGGTGCATTATTCTCCTCATTGTTCATGATTAAAGTCCTCATGAAGGGAATTATAATGTAGACTCTTTGATCTTGTATCCAGTCTCAAAACAAAAAGCCTAAGTACTTGTTTGGAAGCCCTGCTAATGAAATAATTCATGGCGACCCCCTTTTATGAGAACCTATCGTGTGGAGGGATGCGATGTTTGCATTGACTACGAAAACCTTTGCGTGGGGGTGCACCCATGTTTTTATGTATGTGCAGTGTATACATATATGTATGGATGTATGTGTGTGTGGAAGCAGGATGTCAATATGGGTGTCCCCTCAGTCTCTGTCCACCTTAAATTGGGGGACAAGTTCTCTCAATGAAGTTAGAGCTCACTGATTTAGACAGTATCTGACCAACCAGCAAACCGCAGGGATACATGCACCTGTGTCATTTTTCCCAGCACTGAGGTTATAGGACTGTATCTCCATCCCCAGCTCTTTTCTTGGGAGCTTGGAATCTGAACCCAGACCCTCATTCTTTTACAGCAAGCATTTCTTAGCCACTTCCCAAGCCCCAACGCCTTTTATTTCAACCCACCCTCTGGTCACCTCAAAACGTGCTTGCCACTCAAGTCAAGGACCAGACACATGGAAGTGATACGGAAGAATCATGCACCATTGTGGAAGCTGTTTGAAGTATCAAGGTGTGCTGTCTGGTTGATGGTGCATCTGTAGACAACAATGTCACAGCAGGCAACAGGAAAGGAAGGATGAAGTGGAGCAAGTGAGCAAGAACAAATGGCAGTCCACAGTGTTCAATTAGAACATAGCAAGATGAACCAGATCCAGGCTGACCCTTCACCAACTCCAACCTCCAGCCTCGGGGAGAGACGGACCATGCTGTCATTCATAGAGCTCTTGACAGATCTGGCTCGGGAAGCTGAGAGGCTGCGTGAGAGGACTTGATAGGGGGATGGAGCCGTAAACCCAGTGTTAGCTCCAGGAATGGGAGAAGGGGACAAAGGGCAGCTGGTAGAAGCCGGAAGAGCTAGATCCTGCCTACTGCCAAGATGGTAAGTCGGTAGATCAGCCAGAGCTCACCCAAGCTGCGATCATGACTCTGAAGGAAGCCTCATCCTGGGCTTGTTTCTCCAGCTGCTTCTCATGTGCCTATACTTGGGTCTTCATCCTCCTTGGGGTAAGAAATTCACCTGGCTCATGACATCTAGGCTTTCCCGTGAGAGGGCTTCAGTCACAGTCCAGCCTGCAGCACAGGGGACATCCTGCGTGCTGGTCCAAAGGAATGACTGTGGGACCTCAACAGTATGTGCACTCACTCGTAGTTCTTGTGACCTACATGCTTGCTCACTCTCTGATCTCTGCCACATCAAGTTGGAAGGAAGGTGTGTGCATTGACTCTGTGGGTAAGTCTCCAGCATGGCCTGTCTGACTTCTGGAACACGACATGAAATACATGTTCAACCATTACAGGTTCTCTGATCTTCCCTATGTTGTGGGACCCTGGTCTTGAGCTCTTGCAGAATTCTTCCTCATTTAGAGGATCTTTTTATATCTTTTTTATCTCTCATCAGTTCTTTCCAGTACATTCAGAACTGTTTGCAATAGAAGAAGCAAGAGTAATAAATCTTATCTTCTTTCTCAACTTCAAATAAGTCAGTCTTGAGTAAGATGATGGTTGTATACAATGTTCATTGGGTTAAGAAACATTCCTTCTTTATTAATCTTTTGAGCGTGCCGATGAGAGTGTGCTACTTCCATCACTGAGGTGATCCTAGGTCCCCATGCCTTCTTCTGATAAGGTGATGTACCCCAACCATTGCTTTATATACATTTGACCATCATTTCACTTGGGGCAAACCTCCATACACGGTGCTCTAAGACTCTTTTTAACCTGCTCCTCAAAATGCTTGCAAGTGTTTCATTCACCAGGGAAACTGCCCTGCCGTCTTCTTTCCTTCTCTGCTCCTGTCTGACTTTAATATCAAGGTAATGCTATGTTTATAAAATGAAATTCAAAGTGTGGCCTCCCTTCAAGGGCTTAATAAATGTTGACAACAGTCATTCATTAAACGTTGAGTGGCCTTCTATTGAGGCAGCCTGATCTTGACCTATGCATTGTTCACAGACTTCTGATTTCTGACTCAGCTTTCTCATTCATTATTGGCATTTCACTTGTCCCAATTTCACATTTCCTTTGGGTCCATGTTGGCAAAGTGTATGTTTCTGGGAATCTACTGCTTTCTGCTAGGATATCAGGTTCTAGTGAATTCTATTCTAATCTTTATGATTTATTAATTCTTTTGTAATCTTCATGATTTATTTCCTCTCACTACTTTGGGCTTAGTGGAAAAATCCCTCACTCCCATGTGTGTATTTCTCTCTCTCTCTCTCTCTCTCTCTCTCTCTCTCTCTCTCTCTCTCTCTCTCTCTGTGTGTGTGTGTGTGTGTGTGTGTGTAGTTCTTTGAGGCACAAGCCGTTATCTTGAGATGTTGCTTCTTCCTCAGTGTAGGTGTTTGTCATGCCAAACATCTTTTTGGAACTGAATGTGCTCTACCTCATATGTTTTTCTTATGTCTTTCCAATTTTCTTTGTACCGAGGCAATTTTTCTTCTTTCTCTTTGGTACATTCTCTAATCCACTGTTTACTTAGGAATGTTTTTAACTTTCATGTATTTGAAATTTTTCTGATGTTGTCTCTATTGTTGAATTCTAGTTTTGTGTCTGGTGATCAGAATATAATTATCATCCTCTCAAGGCATCCAAACTGTGTTTGTGGGGTACAGTTTTCCCTGCCCTGGGGAAACACTTTGTGTTCTACTGGGCAGGGATAAAATGTTCTGTGCATGTCTGTTCAGTCAAGTTGATTTATAGTGTCGTTCAAACACACTGGTTCTCTATGTATTTTGTCTGAATCACCATTGGTGTTAAGTGATGAAGTCAATTGTTGTCTTTGTCTATTCACAAGTGTTTGCCAGAATACCTCAGACTGGGAAATCTATGAATAATAAAGATGTCACACTTTGGGGGTTGAGAAGTCTAAGGACAGAGTGGTACAAGGCCCAAAGTCTAGTGAAGTGTCATTCTCTGCACATTGCTACTACCTCTTCTTTAGTAAGGAAAGGGGACGTTGTTCCCATTTGAGGGGCACTAATCCCATTTCTGAAGGTAATTCTGCATCTGATTATTTGATTTTACAATCCCCAGAGTCCACTGCAAGAGCTGAAGCTATCTCTAAGACCTGAGTTCAATTCCCAGCACCTACACAAAAGGCAGACCACGAAGGTGTGCCCTTGTAATCCCTGTGATGGGGGAGGTAGAGATAGGATTCCTGGGGATTATTAACCAAGAAGACTATCCATTGGCAAAGCCCAGGCCAATGCGAAACCCCACCTCAGAAAACAAGTTGGAGAGCTTCTGAGGAACATCTGAGGTTGACCTCTGACCTCCACACATGTGTACACTCATGCACATGCACAGGCATGAACACACATGCAGGCTCCATTAGAGCCTCTTCCTCTCAGTCCACAATCTCTGTTCACTATGGAGATGTTCATTGAGATGTGAGGGAAGTCGGGGTGGGGATTCACACTCAGTGAGAGAGCAGAGTGTCCAGCCGCCGAGTCTACAGACAGAGCAGATGGCGGGGGACTGAGCAGTCACCAAGAGAATAAATAATCAGCAGGGAAGATCGGCCAGTGGGATTCGGGGAGTCGCCGATGAGGCTTTGTGAAATCTCTAAACTGGAGTAGTTTCTTCTGATCGCTGAATATTTCTAATTTAATTAGGTCACATTTTATACCCTGCCTGCGCACGAGCAAAATTACTGCAGGTTTGGAAAGCAAAGACGCTTAAAACATGCTGACAACAAAGAGAAGCGATGGAAAGGGGTGGGTGGCGGGACCCAAAGGCCATGCGCAGCTCCAGGCTGGTCTCCTCACGCAGAGCTGCCACCTTGAAGTCCACGTGTGCTGTGTTCTAGGTCATTGTTCAGACCGCATGCTGCACAGCCTGAGCATAAATAAATTAACCAAGTATAAAACCAGCCAGGCTCCTGCACAGAAACATGCATTTAGACTTTGGTGTTTTATGCGTTGGCTAAGAAAACATCTCTACAGAGCAGTTTGTCTGGATGCTTTAGGGCTTTGAGGCTGAAACAGACTTGTGAGGAGGAAAGGAAGACTGTCCCCATTCCCCAGTTATGAGCTGCTGTGTATTCTAGTGACTCGTCATCTTGTTGCTGTGACAAGAGACGTGGGAACTTACAGAAGGAAGCGGTTCTACTGGCCCAGTGCCAGGGCCCAGGTCATCATGGTGAAGAGGGCCTGGCATCAGGACAGGAAGCAACTGCTCGCGTGTGTGTGCAGTCAGGAAGCTGGGAACGCTGAATGTTGGAACTCAGCTCACTTTTGACTTTTTATTTAGCCCGGGACGTCAGCCCCCTTTTATGGGTCGACCTTGATTAACCTAACCTAGAAAGCTCTCCCAGATGTACCCAGGTGACTGGAGGTTCTGCCAGGTTGACAATGGTAACTGGAACCAGGAGGGACAGCGTGTTCTGACAGCTCAACAGGACCTTGTCAGCAGAGCAGCACCGTTCTCCCAGTGTCCCCTCTGGTATCTGGCTGGCAGGGTCAGACCACCAACTGTGCTGGATGGTTCGTGTCAACGTGACAATAACTAGAGTCACCTGGGAAGAGAGGGCCACGATGGAAGAATCATCTCCATCACCTGGCTTGTAGGCATGTCTGCAGGACATTTTCTCAATTGCTAGTTGATGAGGAGGGTCTAACTCATGGGCAGGTGCCATCCCTGGGCAGGTGGTCCCTGCTTATATAAGAAAGGTAGCTGATCAAGCCAGTTTCTGTGTCTCTGCCTCAGTCCCTGCCTCCACATTCCTGCCTGAGTTCCTACCCTTGCTTCCTTCAGGGGTACACTGCAACCCAACCTCGAAGTATAATCCAAGTAAACCCTTTCTGCCCCAAGCTGATTTTGTTCTGTGTCGTCATGGCAACCGAGAAGCAAAGTAGAGAACCCTACACTCAGAATTACCTTACATTTATGAATTCAAATCCATGGCCTGCTACGAATTCCACTGCTTTTATTAGCTGCTTGAGATTTTATTTAATTGAATATTGGCTCTAACCATTAGTACCTTGGAATAACATCAGCATTAGTTAAGCAGGACGCAGAATGACAGCGTCCAGCATCTTTACAGGGGCCGTACATGCTCTCTAGTGCTCAGGATATGAGAGCCCAGAAGGAGGGATGACGAAGCTTTGAGTGTATGGATATCAAGGCAGAGACTCTGGGACCGCCTGCCCATCCATCTTCCTGGCGGTGGTTTAATAAGCCTTTCCTCCGAACCTTTCAGTATTGCTACATTTGACTCCAGGGCAGAACGGGAGTAGCCCAGTATCCTTGCATGACTGATGTATACCAGTGGTGTAGAGAAGTGATCTCTAAGTGTGGGCAGGAGGATGAGACACATGTCCTGGAGGCCACGTTTATAACGGAGCAGGCTGAAGTCAGAGCTGTAGTGAGGTGTGAGGCCCGAGCTCTAATGTCAGGGAAGGAGGAGGGGCGTGGGAGGTTGGGAGGTTGAACAGAATTCAAGAGCTGCAGACTGATATGATAGACCTTATTCACGCTGGGCGAAGGCCACCACATAAACTGCTAGGAAGGCAGATGCTGGCAGACACCCAGGAATATACTGGCACATGCATACAACACACATGTGGGCACTCACACACACTCACACACACACAGAGACCCACAAATAGACAGCAGCAGGACAGGCCTACACAGGCATAGTGAGAGGGTAAAGATCAAATGTCGGGCCTCTGACCTCAAAGCTACATTTCTTCGGAACCAATGCAAATACAGCATTCTGCCAGGAATGTGATATGACAGATCATATCACTATTTATTTTTGATATTTTCCAAACATTTGATGTCAGCCATTTTGTGTTAACCATAGCCCCATAAATGTCAATATCAGCCATGTTTAAGCCAACTCTTACAGTATATCTGTATCAGTGCCCTGGCCTCTAAACATAAACAGACCTTTATGGCTTCCTGTTCCCCGTATGAGGCTGGACCTGGCAGCAACAGTAGGGATAGAGGCACAACTCCAAGCTGTCCCCGTCAGCCTGAGGACTTCTTTAATCTTTTAAGAACTTTGATTCAAATAAAGTAGATCCTTGGCCATGGCACAGAAATGATTTTTAGCATGAGCTGCTATGAAACAAAGTTGGAGTTTATTAAAGATGAAAGGGAATGGTTTAACCGTTTCTGCTGACATATTGAAACACCATGACCAAGATCAACGTGGGCTTATTCGTCTTACAGCTTGTAGTCCATCATTCAGGGAAGCAGGGTGGAAACTCAGTGCAAAAACTGGTGTAGAGGCCCTGGAAGAATCCTTATTGTCTTGCCCCTTGTGGCTTGCTCCGTCTACTTTCTTATAGCATGCAGGACCACCAGCCCAGGGGTGGCACCACCCACAGTGAGCTTGGCCCTCCCCCGCCAATCACAGATTTTTAAAAAAATGTACCAAGCTTTCCCACAGGCCAATCTTGTAGGGATATTTTCTCAATTAGTGTTTCCTCTTCTAACATTACTGTAGCCTGTGTCAAGTTGACAAAAAACTAAGCAACACAGGGGTTTAGGGAGATGGGTCAGGGGGTTAGGGAGATGGCTCAGTGGGTGAAGTGACTATTTTGCAAGTCTGAAGACCTGAATTTGGATCCCCAGAACCCACATTAGGTCAGGTGGAGGCGCCTGCATCTTTAATCCCAGAGCTAATGTTCTGAAACAGGGAGCAGAGACAAGAGAATTGCCGGAAACTCCAGGGCAGTGCCAGCTAGTCTGGAGGATGCGGTTGTAAACAACCAAGAGATTCTGCCTCAGACAAGGTGGAAGGCAAGGAATGGCACCCACATTGTCACCTGACTTCCACTCTTGTGTGTGTGCCCACGAACATGAACACACACATACGCACATGCGCACGCGCGCACACACACCAGAAAATCACCCAGGGAAAGAATAAATCACACCTGAGACCCTGAGTGTGGGCTTCTCCAGAAAGCATCTAAATTGAGCCATAATAGTGGTGACTCCATCAGATTTGGGGGGCTTTGTAAATTTCACTGTCCAGTGGGCTTCTAAGAGACCCTCCCCTCCTCTATTCTCATTTGCCTTTTGAATAATTGAGATTATAGGGTGGCCCCAGAGGTGTGCAGGGTGGTATTTCACACTGATAAGGAAAAACCTGGGGCCATAAGGCTTGTACTATGGGTTCTGGAAAACGGCAGCTGGGAATTGTAAGGGTTCTAAGCAGGTGTCCCTGCTTCTCAGTTGCAGAGAGGTCATAACCAGACTCTAGAGTGAGGAAGTCCTTTTCCTTTTCATGCCTATGATGGTCTCTGTTTTTCTAGCTGCACCAGTTCCCTGATACTCTGGCCTTCACACCATCAATCACCATGCCTGCTGTCAGCTTCAACTTCCAGGATTTTTCTAAATCCTCACATTGGAAACAGAAGGCCCTGAGGCAAGGGTGCCTGTTTTTCTTGTCCTGGATGCAGCCGCGTCTGTCCCAATCCCTGTGGTCTCTGTCCCCAGAGACCTCTGTCCTCTCCAATAACTTTTCCTTTAGAGCAGAACCACACAGCCTAGCTCCTCCACTCCAGTGCCTCTGCCGTGAGTAGCTTCTGCTACATCCTTTTCCTGAAATGCGTTCCCTTTTAATAAGACACACACACAGTGTGATAACCATCTGGCTCCTTTATTTCTCAGTGGAGCTGAGCATGTTCTGTACTGACCTTTGCTGACCTTGCACTTCGCTGGAAGCAATCCGCTTATTAAATCAGAAACCAGAGAAGACCCCTGATCCTTACCCCTGACCGCATGACAAGCCTGAGGCTGGTGTCCTCCTGACTTTTGGCAGACTGGCATTTAAATGCCAACATCTCTCCAAAGAGCTGCGATGTGGGCAGTAGGCTGGGCATAACTTTTTATACTTCATTTCTCACATACAGGAAGAAAAGGACACAGAAAATGTCGTGAGGTCTTGATACTAGCACTAATGGCTGCTTGAGCAGAGGAGCCACCGCTGTGGACTGGGGCTCTGGTAGACCCCGAAGAGGTTGGGAACCCTCCCACGGTACCCCAGTGATTCTCTTGAGTTTCTGCCTGTCATCGCTCTATAAGGCATAGGGATTGACCTATGGCTACAAAAACTGAGTGCGAGGAGTGGAGAACTCATCACGGAAACTAAGAGGCAGGGGCCCTGCAGCGGGTTCTTCTTTTCTATTGGGTGTGGCCATGTGGAACGATGATGAGAAATGTTTGCTTAGCCAGCAAAGGCTTGGACCGGACCGTGAGGTCAGTGCAGAAGCCATGTCCACGCCAGCTTCCATGGGGACCTGTCTGGGGTATCCTGCCATCTAAGAATCCAACAGAAAACCCCACAGCAGGAAGGTAGAACTCGAGGCAGCACTCGTCCTGTAGCATCTGCCTCTGGTTACCCCCATCACTGATGTCGTGGCTAGAGTGGCGAGTGCTGAGAAGGAGTCCATGGTCCTCTTAGTGACACCTGTCATTAAACCCTTCATGTTCGGTTCCGAATTTAACCAGTGTCTTATGCTCAGGAGCTACTCTTTGGGGTTGGTTCACCTAGCAATTGTTGCATTTCCTGAAGCCAGCTTAGATCACCTTTTTCTCTTATACAAAGAGGCCTAGTAGTTTATTACTTCTGTGCTAGGCACAGGCCCCATCGGAGAAGCCACATTACAGACACGAACACAACAGGACTCAGAAGCGTGGGGCCCTTTGCTTCAGTGTGTGGCACCCGGAGATGCTGAGCAGGACCCAGAGTAAGTTGTCTCGTTCTAGACATCACTCTGCTTCCTGGCTTCATAGCCTTAGGAATTTTACACGCTGTCACGCTTGGAATGCCTCCAAGGATTCTCTTTTTTATCTCCTTTTGTTTTGATCCTCTCAAAACTGCTTTCTTATTAGTCTTAATGACGCTTTGGTTACTTCCTCGTTGTCTACAGAAGACAAGTGCTTTGAATTGGTTTTCAAAATCCTCCAGGATTGTACCCAACCCACCTTTCCTTTCTATTATAAAAACACTACATGAACTGACACAAGATAATTGGCTATTATTAGGACTCCCCAAACCTCTGTAGTCTGCTGTCTCCTGTTTCTGGTACATGGCACTCCTAATTCTACCGACCCCCAAACTGATGTGGGGTGGCTTTGGAACCAGGCAGTGGAAGAATCTTTATAAACACATAGAAAAATCCTGGGCTATTTCAAAGTGATTGCTAAATATGGACAGTGCTGAGGTAAATGATAATTTTAGAAAATTCCTCAACTACCGAAGAGAAAGTCTAAACTTCATGGAACAGAATGCTAGCAGACACGTGCGTGGAGGAGGTTCACAAAGAGGGCTTCGTGGTAGTTTTCTAGTTTTAGGATATTAGAACAAATGGTATCTTTATGATTATAAATGAACACTGACAGCCTAGCAAAAGTGTGTCTTGTATGATCACAGAGGCATTTGAGATGTAAGGAGAACTAGAGGGCAATTATGCGCATTAGATAGGCTTTGCAAGTGCACTTTTGGTGGTGAAGGACAGATTGGCCACTCTGTTGCCCGGACAAAATAGCAATGCCTGATGGGTGCAACTTAAGGAAGGAGGGGCTTATTTGGCTCACAGCTGGAGGGGACAGTTCACGGTGGCCAGGAAGCCATGGTGGCAGCAGCATGGGGTAGCTGGTCATATTGCAGCCAGGGCAGCCAGGAGGCAGAGAGCTGGATGCTAGTGCGCAGTTCACTCTCTCGTTTTCATTCAGTCCACGACTATCATCCGTGGAAGCTGCTGCCCACATTTAGGATACATCTTCCTACCTTAATTAACGCAGTCTAGAAACTCCCTTACATATTCCCAAAGGTTTCGCTTCTAGGAGATTCTGAGTCCTCTTAAGTCGGCAATCAGCATCAGCCATCACAGGAGAACATCTCAGCTGCGAGCCATGGAAAGCAGAGGCTTTGGCTCTGCAATGTCACGGAACCAGCTGTCGAGTGATGAAGAAGGGTGCTCTCCCCAGAGCAGTTAGCCAGCAGCCTCGCTGGCTGATACCTTGATCTCGGGCTTTTCAGACTGAGCAGAGGAGCAAGGACTTGCAAACCACAGAACAATGAGATTGTAGATGTGTGCTCTTCACAAAAATCTTTTACATGTGTTTATTTGTTTAAGGGAGTGCATGTGGCAAGAGAAAGGTTTGTGGCTGTCGGTTCTTCCCTTTTAACCATGTGACCCGGGGATGCCTCATCTCATCTCTGTCACCCAGTGCAGGGGTCACAAGGCCATGTAACCACTTTTCATGTGGGTTCCGGATTCCAGGGCCCAAACTCGGACCCCTATTTTGGGCAACAAGGCCTTTAGCAGTTGAGGCAGTTTTCCAGCCTTAGAACCTACGGTTTTAATTACTATTTTATTTGTATTTTTGTCTTTCTTGTAAATATTCAAGGAGAGAGGAACGTAGAGCCTATTCTATTCGTTGTCTCCCACTTTGCTAACTCGTCTCTGGTTTTGTCTGATCTCCTGATTCATACCTTGGTTTTTCATAAGCATGAGTTCTAGAACTTCTATTACATTCTTCTTCAAGCATTTCAGCTCTCTGGTGAACTTTATTGAAATCTTGTTACTCTTTTTGTGATACATCAATAATCAGCATTTCTTGGCATTTTTCCATGCTGTATTCCATGGCTAGCATTTTTCTCTTAGTTTGGTTTCTTGTGCTTCCCAATTTGAGATTAAAATCAGTCACCATGTTTCAGTCACTGTCTGGGTACAATGACACCTCCCCTCTCCTGTTGTTCTGTCCTTCTAAGCAGGGCTCCAGTGGAAGGAGATCAATTCAGCACAGCCTGGTATGTGCTTGAGCCGCGCGGGAGGCCGCCCCCGAGGTAGTGCAAGGCCAATCTGTGTGACTTACCCTCGCTGTGAAAGCTAACTCCACCGACGGGAGACCCAGGTCCTTTCTCTCCAGTTTTCACACTCCCTGCTAACCTTTTTGGGATTCTGGGTTCCAGATAGAGAGCCTACACACACACACACACACACACACACTGAACTGGGCACCTTCCCTGACTCCCCAGAACCTGACCCTCCAATAATTGTTGGCTTTTGTCTTGTGCTGTCCTCCTCTGAAGAGCCTAAGATGTGTGTGTGTGTGTGTGTGTATGTGTGTGTGTATGTGTGTGTGTGTATGTATGTGTGTGTATGTGTGTGTGTGTATGTGTGTGTGTATGTGTGTGTGTGTGTGTATGTGTGTGTGTGTTCACACTCTTGTATCCATGCATGTTTGTGGAGGCCAGAGAACATCATCAGCTGTTGTTACTCACCTGTTGACTCCCTTGGTTTTTTTGTTTTGTTTTGTTTTTGTTTTGTTTTTTTTTTTTTTTTAACAGGGTCTTTCACTGGTCTGGAACTCACCAAACAGGAGGCTGCCTGGCTAGCAAGCCCCCTGAGTCTGCCTCTACTTCCTCAACTCTGGGACTACAAGCACAACTTACCCCACCAAGCTCGAAAGAAAACAAACAACAACAACAAAAAAAAAAACCTCCAACAAAGCAGAATAAATAAGCATTAAAATACATACAGCCATGTGGGCTTTGCACGCGTTGATCCTGGAAGTAACACAGGAGTCCTCTGCTCATGACCCAGCAGGTAGACTCCAGTCGCATCACAAGAAAGACTGGCAAGTGAGATTTGTGTCTATCCCAGAAAGCAGAGTTTTTGTTAAGATCTGGGAAACTGCAAAGGCACAGGCTGGGTTGAAAAGGGCGAGAGGTGTAATTTGGTGAGTTTAATAACGTTGGGAATGTGGAAGATGAACTGTGTGACCCCAAAGGCACCTTCAGACCTAGTATTCCCTCTACTCCCGAGTATAGTTTATTAAAGGATTGCCTACAGCACACGGAAACACACAGGCACTAGACAAAGGCATCCCGCTGGCCTAGGGATCAAATGCTGCAATCCCAATAGCTTTCATTTTCGTGGCTGCAATGCCAGAGTGGAGCCTGTGATTTAGAATTGACCATGGATTCTCTTAAAAATAATATTCCTACACACATTAATTCAGTGAGTCCTCCGAAAGTTCAGTTCAGTGGGCTGCAATAAAATGTTCACTGGCTAGGAGATAACTCAAAAACTCTGTCTAGCATAAAGCTAAAGTGTCTTTTATCCAAGAAGAATATGAGTTGCTTTCTAACTTTCACTGTTGTTAAATTACATTCAAGTCCTAACTGTGCATTTGGCCACTCAGACCTTTAATAGCTGTTCAGGAAATGCAAGCAAAGCAAGATCATCGTGCCTTTCCCCAGCGACACTGCGCTCCCACCAGTGAAATGTAGGCAAAGAAAATGACGAAGGAGCCAGGAAGAAGGTTCAATGGTCAAGTACCTGCTGGGCAAACCTGAGAATCTGAATTCAGATTCATAGCTCTCACAGAAAAGCCAGGCACAGCGGAACCCATCTATAACTCTAGTGATGGGGATGCAGAGACAGGAGCAGCCCTGCCATTCATTGGCCGGCCACTCTAGCTGATTTGATGAACCCCAGGACCAGTGAGAGGACTTGTCTCAAGACACAAGGAAGACAGCTACTGAGAAAGACACACAGTACTGACTTTTAGCCTCCACAAGCACCAACAAGAAAGCAACACTCACTCATACATACACACACACACACATATACACACACACAATGACCCAACACAACAGTCAGAAGACACCAACATTAGGCCTAGAAATATACATCATATTAAGATGTTATTGTTCGTTGTTTTATAAGTTACTGGGCCTTGTTTCTAGATAAGCTTTATATCTGCTGAAAGACTAAAAAGATAGTACAAAGAACTCACACACACGCTTTCCCCCCTCTTTCTTCTGTTGGCACATTTCACATTAATAGGGTACATTCATTAAATTTCATGAACAGATGTTGATATATTATTATTGAATATGATCTATGGTTCACATTAGGGCTCCATCTTTGTGTGGTAAAGTAATGTATTTTGACAAATGTGGAATGTTATTTAAGGCAGTATTGGAAAAAAATAGTTTTATTGCTATTATTTTCACTTGTAATTTTCTGATGTTAACCAGGTTCTGATGGCTTAATGTGTGAAAAGTCTGTTCAAATACTTTAGTTCATTTTCGTTCTTTGGGGATTGAGCCATTTGTCTTCCTGTTGTCAACTTTCAAGAGTTTGCTGTAGGGGTGGGAGGATGGCTTAGCTGTTAGCATTGTTTGCTGTCCTTGCAGAGGACTAAGTTTGGTTCCCAGCACTCATGTCAGGAGGCTGACAACTGCTGGTAACTAGGGTGCAAGGAGGGGATCCAGTGACCTCTTCTGGACTCTGCAGTGTGTGTGTGTGCGTGTGTGCATGCATGTGTGTCTGTGTGTGTGTGTGTGTTTTGAGAGCATGCATACATATATATGGAGGCCAAAGTCAATCTTGGATCTTATTCCTCTGCTAACATCCACTTTGTCTTTTGACACAGATTTCTCACCAGCCTGGAACTCATCATATGCTTGGTTATACATACTGGGAAGGATGCCCCAGGCATCTATCTCTTCAAGCATGTGCCAGCACTCCTGGCTTTTTACATGGGTGCTGGGATCAACACATGTCCTCATGCTTACATGCCAAGCACTTTACTGACATCTCCTTAGTACCACGTCAGAGTTTGGTTCTACAGAAGTCAGGCTTACCAATTTCTTTCTTCGATGAATAGTGTTCTTGCTGCTGAACCAAAAAACCAGCTCTGGGGCTGGAGAGATGGCTCAGAGGTTAAGAGCACTGACTGCTCTTCCAGAGGTCCTGAGTTCAATTTCCAGTAACCACATGATGGCTCATAGCCATCTGTAATGAGATCTGGTGCCCTCTTCTGGCCAGCAAGCATACAGAGAGACAGAACACTGTATACATAATAAATAAATAAATTAAAAAAAAACAGCTCTAAGGTCTATGAATTTCTCCTGAAAAATGTATAGCCTATAAGTTTTGTTGTGTATATTTAGCATTTTGTGTATAATGTATTTTGAATTCATTTTGTTGAGAAGCAGGAAATCTGTTTGACTGTACTGTATTCACACGGACGTCAGTGTGTTCTAGCATCACTGGGTGAAAGACTTTTTCTTTCCATATTAAATTGTCTTTGTTTCTTTGACAAATGTCACTGGCGTATGTAGGTCTATTTCAGAGCTCTCTATTTTGTTCTATCAATCCATTGTTCCGTCTTCCCTCCAGTTACACTGTCTTAATTACTACTGCTGTTCTAAAGGCAGTCTTGAAGTCAGATGATAAGAGAATTCCTTCAAATTTGTTTATATATATAAATATAATCTTTTAGTTGGGATTATTACTATTGCTGTGATGAAACACCATGATCAAAAGAAAACTGGGGAGAAAAGGGTTTATTTGGTTTGCATATCCTGAATCACAGACCATTGAGGGAAGTCAAGGCAAGAACCAAATCAGATAGGAACCAGGAGGCAGGAGCTGAGGCAGAAGTCACGAGGTGTGCTGCTTACTGACTTGCTCCAAGTGGCTTGCTCAGCCTGCTTTCTTACAGAACCCAGGACCACCATTCCAGAGGTGTCCCCATCTACAATGGGTCAGGCCCTCCGCCATCAATCACTAATTAAGGAAATGCCCTGCAAACTTGCCTGCGGATCAGTCTTAGGAAGGCAATTGCTCAGTTGAGGTTTTGTCCTTTCAGATGATTCTAGCTTGTGTCAAGTTGACAAAAAGCTATTCAGAACAGGTAATGATTTATTCGTGAACTTTTCTTTTGAAGGACAAGGTGGATGGTTAGAGATTAATTGTAGATATATTTAGCTCCCTCTTTTTGCCCATCCTTCTCTCTCTCTCTCCCTCTCTCTCTGCTTGCACATGTATGTGTGTGCCTATGTGTGCTCCTATGTGTGTCTGCCATTATGCATATGTAAAAGTCAGAGAACAGTCTTGACTACTGACCCTTCCCTTCCTCCTTGCGCGAGACAGCTTTTAAGTATTGCTGCACAGGACAGGTTGGTGTTCAGAGATTCTCCTATTTCTGCCTTCCATTTCATGGGATTAGAGATGTGCACTGGGCCACCCACCTTTTTTAGCAAATTCAGGTCCTTGGACTCATGTGGTAAGCATTTTACCCGCAGGGCCATCTCCACAGCCCTCCTTCTATTTTTAGTTTTCATCAATGTCTTAAGTTTTATTATACAAGTCTTTCTTTCACTTGCTGGGTCAGAGTTATCCCAGGATTTTTTTGAGGCTACTGTGAAAGGTATTATTCCCCTGATTTCTTTCTCAGTATGTTTGTCATTTATATATAGGAAGACTATTGATTTTTCTTGTTAATTTTGTGTCCTGCTACTTTGCTGAAAGTGCTTATCAGCTGTAAAGTTTCCTGGTACAGTTTTCTTTCATGTATAAAATCCTATCAACTGCAAATAAGGATTCTTTGACTAATTCCTTTTCTATTTGTATCCCCTTTCTATCTTTTTTCTCCTCTCCATTTATATTATGGATACTTGGAATTATGGAATAGAAATATACCTGGAACTGTGGCAGCCATGTGGAAGTGGGAAGTGATAAGCATGCGACATCTACATGGAAAAGAAAACCCATTGACATACAACATGCAGTGGAGATAAGAAGGGATGAACGCAGGGCAGCTGTGTGGAGATGGGAAACCATGAGCATGAGGCAGCCATGTAGAGATGAGAAGGGATGAACGTGGAGGAGAAGAAATTACTGTTATGAGGCAGCCATGTGCAGAGGTAAAATGATGAACATGATGCAAACGTATGGAGATAGGAAGTGAGTGATTGACATGAGGCAGTCGTGTGGAGATGGGAAGTGATTAACATGAGGCAGTCGTGTGGAGATGGGAAGTGACTGACATGAGGCAGTCGTGTGGAGATGGGAAGTGAGGGATTGACATGAGGCAGTCGTGTGGAGATGGG